>CAUYQG010033896.1:0-21531 GCA_963574415.1 Tarsius wallacei | reverse complement strand
GGCCACCGCAGCCTCGACCCGCTGGGCTCCAGCGATCCTTCCGCCTCAGCCTTCCAAGTAGCTGGAACTACAGGCGCACTACCACGCCCGGCTAATTTTTTGATTTTTATTGTAGAGATGAGGTCTTGCTTGCCCAGACGGGTCTCAAACCCACAGGCTCGGGCAATCCACTCATCTCAGCCTCCCAAAGCGCTGGGATTACAGGCTGAGCTACCGAGCCTGGCTGGTTCTCTTAACTTTATCTACTTTAAGACTGGGCTACTGATCTTCTTTAATAAAGAGTCTTGTTCATGTGTGGATCTAGATTATGGGACTCATATCACAGACACCCTCAGGACAACCTGGTGAGATGCATAGTACTTGTCTGTGAAACACCCAGCCTCTCTTTCCAAATCCATTACCCATGTTGTTCCTTCTATGTCTAGGTTCTCAGGCTTCCCTGTTCCCTTTGATCAAATTATAGTGCTCTTTAGCGATAAAAATGCCTTGAACTTCTTCTTCCATCCTGCCCTCTTTTCCTTGCTTACTTAGACTCATCCCACAGATCTCAGTTAAAACATCACTTAATCTAGAAAGCCTTTGCTCTCTGAAGTCCCCTTGTTATATGTTCTCACAGCAATGCACTTTTAACATACTTAATAAATATGCAACTAGATTTTTATGTCTTCCTTCCCCATTAGAGAATAAGCTCCATGAAGTCAGATGCCTTGACTACTATGTTTATTGCCTAGCACAGTGATTGGCATGGAGTCTATAAATATTTGTTGAATGATTGAACTGGCAGCTGGATCACTGAACTATTCATTACATTTTACTTCTCAAAGATAACTTTGTTTTTTAAAAAAGGAAGAATTTGGAGCACTCCCCCACCCCGCCCCGCTCCCCTGTCCTCTCCCACTGTGGGAGCTTTCCTATCCTCTCAATAAATCCTGCTTTAAAAATAAAATAAAATAAAAAAGGAAGAATTTAGTAGGTATTTATTGGTTTTTACTACCTTGTATCCACTCCCCCCTCACTTTTCTGGAAACAATACTGTGATTTTCCTCAAGAAAACACCCCACCCCCTTACTCCAATCCAGTAGTGGCCTATCCCTGTATTTCACCTCCCTAGCTATTGTTATTGGCTCAGGACAGAGCACATGACCCATGTTAAACCAATGAAAGCCAACCAGGCTTAATTCTGATTTTATAGGAACAGTTGCAAAAGAGACATACTTTCTTTCTACTGAGGCACTGAGAAGTGTCATCTGAGCCTGAAGCTGCTGGCAGTCATCTTGCCTCTAGGAGGCAAGAGGCTGTCTGAGAATGAAACCACACAAATGAAAGCCATGCCAAGAGATTGAGTTCCTATGGCATCGTTTGAATCCTTAGATACAGGCAGGAACTTTTGAGTCCTCTAAGTCAACCTATGTTCTTTGACATAGGTGTCATCTGAGCTGTATGCTGTGACCACAGTCTCTTGACAAAGTGAATTCCCTAAAAATAATTGCAGTCCATCTATTATTTGTAATGTATTACCATAGCATGAATAACTTGAATAGTCATCCAGATTATAATTACAAAAGCAGTCTTTGATAGTCTTGCTCAATTTATCAAATATGCTAATTTAAACATGGCAGACATGCTATTTTAAAGCCATGTTTGCCTTACCTAAAATATAATAACTTCTATTTTATATGCCTCTGATTCTGCCACCAGCAGAATCTAAAAGACAGGTAAGCTCTCAGAAACACACAGTGTGAATGCCTTTGGTTTCTACAGCTATTACACATGATGAATGCTTATTTGGAGAATTTGCTTCAATTCACACAGACACATGCATGCATGCGTGTGCACACATGCAGGCACACACACTACTCAAGGTAATCTATTTTATAAGCTTCTTATGAATGCTAGACAATTTATATTATTTTCATATACATTTGTTTACACATTTGTTTCTATTAAGAAGAGGCAGTGAAATTACCATTATTGATAAGTGCAATTCTTTACTTTGGATCCAACCACCAAATCAATGAAGACTTATTCGTATTTTAATGCAAACAATGAATGTAATGGTCCCCTTTTGACGACTTAACAATAAATAAATAAGCTGCAGTCTACCATTTCTTAGTTACCTCTTCATAAAAGAAATCTAAGCAAAAGAAATCTTGGGCATATTAATTTCTTTCCCTAACACTTGCAACAATCCGTAATTCAATTATCCTTTTATCCAGTTGTTGTATCAACTTTTCTAATCTATGGAATCTTCTAACATGAGAAAATATTTTCTCATATGCCTATAATGAGTTTAGAAGATCACTTTTTCAAACCTATTTATAACTTGTTTGGATTCAAGATTATGTTTTCAATTAGAAATACTCCTTAACAGTTTTTAAGCTTTTAAAAATCTACTGTTCTAAAGGATTTATTTTAACTATCCACTTTAATTTCCTCCCCACCTATCTCATTCTCCTTCTTCTGGTAAGAATACATCACCTTGTCCAGCAACTATCTTTATTCTTCTGGTAAGAATACATTACCTTGTCCAGCAACTATCTTTCCTACCACATTCAGAAGTCCTTCTGTACAACAAAACCCAGTAGATAAAAGCAGAATCGTGAGCAGGATGGATGGGTGCATAGATGAATGGAAGGAGGGCAGAAAGATGAATATGAGTAAATCATAATAAGCATTGAGAGCAGTTCTTTTTTTTTTTTTTCTTTTTGAGTCAGAGTCTCTGTTGCCCAAGCTGGAGTGCAGTGGTACGCTCATGGCCACTGCAACCTTGACCTGCCGGGTTCAGGTGATCCTTCCACCTCAGCCTTCCAAGTAGCTGGAACTACAGGCATGCATCACCATGCCCGGCTAATTTTTTGATTTATTGTAGAGACAAGGCCTCGCCAAGTTGCCCAGGCTGGTCTCAAACCTGTGGGCTCAGGTGATCCTCTCACCTCCATTTCCCAAAGTACTGGGATTATAGGTATGAGTCACCGCACTTGGCTAAGAGAGCAGTTCTAAACTTTGAGACCCTGGTGCCTGTGGCTCATCTTTTGATCCTATCAACAATCCCAGTGTCCTAATTAAATAGACTAACAAAATCCCTTATTTTGATTATAGTATATTGAAGTGATTTTCTTTCACTTGAAATCTAGCATTCTCTATAATTGTTATATTTACAGGCATCATACATTTACCTAAAATTTATTCCTAGAATTTATTAGGAACATTTGTAAATAACCACTATGAGATGGCATGAGTTGCTGTTTCCAAGCAAGATGAAAATGCCTCATTTCTATTAGGAGAGAATAAGCTTATATCTTTTATGCCTATATATAATATATACACTAATTAATCTGTGCCAAGGATGGCAAGTATATTTTACAATGACTGGAATTTATGAAAACAATAACTGAATATCTGGATTAGGTATCCTGGAACAGGTAATTCTATACACAAATTATTCTACTCTTATGAAACCCACATTTGAATACAACCAGCACATACTAATGTCTTTGCAGAAGTTCATATGGAGCCAAAGATTTCTGGTTATTCAGAATGCATGAGTCCAGAACAGATAACAGGAAATATTTCATTGCCAGATTCTAAAGATCAGAAGACTGACACATTTACATGCATTTCCTCCAGGTACTAACAACTTTAGAGTTATTTGAAAACATTATTAAAAATTGATCTTATTTTTTAACCAAATCCTTCTGACAAAAAAAAAATAACACCTGGGAATCAGTTTTCCTTTCACAGAAAATGCCTAGAATCCCTTTAATAAAGGGAGCTATACACTTAAGAGCAAACTTGGATTTATTCATCGATCCTTCCATGGTTCCGACTGACATCAGTAAAGAAAGGGATCAGTGCTTTCATCAATCTCCACCAGCCATTAGGGATGGGGTAATTTCCAGAAGCAAGTGAACAGCAAGCTAGTTAGACCCTTCTCAATTGAGTGCTTTCAATATTGATCACTGGCTCATATGTCCTTACTAGCAGCTACTTGTTAAATGCTGCACGTCTATCTTTTAAAAAATGTCAGATGTAATTCTTTTAATTCATATTGGATGGCTGTTATAACAGAATTCAGTAATGAAAACCAATGACAGAGATTGGTTACATGGTATGGCATATAACAGGGTCATTTTTCTTCTTTTGGTTATCACATTGGTAAATATTGAGTAGGAAACTCTTAGTGTGTTGCAGCCCCAGGATTTGACCAGATCAAATACCATTAAAAACATAAATATCTGAATCCAGCCTACATCTCTAATAAAGACAACAATAAGCTATTCTAAAATTAAAGAGGACTTCCATTTCCGTAATGGCAAGTAACAGTTGAACCAACCATCCATGTAAACGAAACTAAAAGCTCTATGTGAAAAAAAATTAATCACGTTAAAAGCATTAAAGAACTTTCAAGATAGTGGGCAATTACCAGACCAAACCCTATAGGAAATCAAATACCAGAGAAGTAAGCAAAGCACTAGAACACCATAGCCACTTTTGCCCTTAGGACATTTGCTAATCCAGAAAAGTGTGGGCTTTGCTTTTGGTGGCCTTGCTGGGCAGTGAGATAGAAGTCAATGATTAGAGCCTGATTAGATGGGAAGTATAAGAAGAGACCATCTCTGCCTTATGTGAGGACCCAAAATTAAAGCTGACCATTCCATCACCATCTCCAACAAGCCATAATAAAACCTGTCATGTTGCTGAGCAAAGAAAGAGAATTAAAGATAAAAAGAAGGGGACAAAAATCCCCAAAAGTTGGGGTTACTTCTGACTCAAATTTTCAGCCCAGGTCCATACAGCCTAAATTGTCCAAAGAACTTCAAGCCATGAGCTAGGTTTAGGTAGTGCCAACTAAAAGATCCTGAGGTGTCTGGCAGGAGCAAACACAAATCTCTCTGGAGGAAGGTACCATCATCCCATATCTCAAAGAATAAGAATACTTACAAATAATATTACAAGGACAATGAGGAACACCCAGTTATAAATAAACACAAAAACAAGATACCATGAGCAAAGATTAGCAGAAGCTAAAGATAGCAGAAATGTCAAGAACTCCATATGGAGAAATTATTATTAGACACAGATTATAAAACAACTTATATTTACTGTGTTTGAAGTACTAAGATACACGGTATCTGCATAACAAGGGAATCTATGAAAAAAATAACATAGCAATTCTGCAAAACAACTGGACTCTTCAAAAATGCCAATGTCCTGATAAACAAAAACCAACAACAACACAAAAAAAAGTAGAAGGGAAAATGTTCTATGCTAAAGGAGACTTTAAAAACTTAACAACTCAATGCAGCATATAATCCTTGACTGGATCCTTGATTTTTTTTTTTTTCCAAAACACTATGGTGGACATTATGGAAAAGTTGGGCAAATAATGTGGACTCTAAATGAGATAATACTGTATCAATTTTACATTTATGGGCTCTGATAACAGTATTATGGTCATGTAAGAGAATGTTGCTGGTCTTAGGAGATACTTGCTAACTTGTATAAAGAAGATGTGTCATAATCTCTCCCTTATGAAAGTCATAAACTTACTTTTAAATGGTTCAAGAAAAGAAAGGAGGAGAGAGGAATAGGAGCAAATATGGCAGAATGTTATAACTAGTGACTCTAATTAAAGGGTATACAGGTTTTCATTGCAATATTATTTCAAGTTTTTGTAGGTTTGAAATTTTTTTAAGTAAAGTGTTGTAGGGATAAGTTGTATCGTAGATTTGAAAAAGATCCAAATAGAACTTCTAGCAATGAAAGATACAATAATTGAATTTAGATATTTCATATATGGGTAAACAGTATATTTTGAATGGCTGAATATAAAATTACAAAGCTTGAAAATAGATCAGAACTATACAGGACATGCAGTGAAAAAAAGATAGAAAATAAACAAGTTAAGTGACACAGAGAACAGAGATCTGACTAGAGGCTTGAGTGAAGTGAGGGAAAAGAGAATGAATTAAAGGAAACATCTAACAAATAATAGCTCAAAATTTACTGATATATTGGAAAAGATCAATATCAAGATTCAAGAAGACAAAAACCAAATTCCCCAATTAGATAAATGAAGGTAAAAATCATACCTCATCTTAGTGAGGGTGAAGACAATCAAAAATAAAGAGAAAAATAAAAGAGCCAGTAAAAAAGACAGATTATCTCCAAACGAGCCGTAGTTAGATTGAGAGCTGAATTTTCAATATAAATAATGTAAGCCAGAAAATGATAGGATGATGCATTCAAATGTGCTGAAAGAAAAAAACTGCCTTATTTTAATTCTATAATCAGCAAAAATATCTTTCAAGAGCAAGGGCAAATTAAAGATAATTTTAGACAAACTTGGGAAGATTCACCTTAGGAGACTCTCACTAAAAAAAAATTTGAAGGATGAAATTTAAGCAGAAGATAATGATCCCAAAGGGAAAAATTCAAGGTGCAAGAAGAAATGGGGGTGGGTGGAAGTGGTCAATATGTAAAGTCATTTAAAATAAACATGAGTGTTGTCATGAATAAAAATAATAATAGTGTTTTATAATATTAAAAATAAAAACAGGTTTAAAATAAACAGTATCGACATTTAAGTCAGGAAGGAAGTATATAGACTTAAAGAGATCCTTCCTTCTAATATCCAGAAGGAGTGTAAAAATATTTATTAACTTAGTTAAGTGTACATACATGTTGGATTCCTAAGGAAGCACTAAATGAATAGGATGAGAGTGATAATGCCTAGAAGAGAGAAAACCTGAATTGTAACAAGAATATATCGAAATAACTTGAGTTCAACCCAAAAGTGTAAAGATGTATTAATATTATCAAATCAATTAATGTAGCTCCCCACATAGCATATTAAAATAGAAAAATCATATACTCTCAATAGATGAAAAGATACAATAAATTTCATATTTATTTATTTATTTATTTGTATTAGAGATAACGTCTCACTTGGTCACCCAGGCTGGAGTGCAGTGGCATGATCATGGGTCACTGCAGCCTTGATCTCCTGGGCTTAAGTGATACTCCTACCTCAGTCTCCTGAATAGCTAGGACTACAGACATGTGCCACCACATCCAGCTAATTAAAAAAAAAAATTTTTTTTTTTTTTAGTTGGAGTCTCATTCTGTCACCCAGACTGGAGTGCAGTGGCACTCTCATGGCCACTATAGCCTCCATCTGCTAGGCTCAGGTGATCCTTCCACCTCATCCTTCCAAGGAGCTGGAACTACAGGCACACACCACCATGCCTGGCTAATTTTTTTATTTATTGTGGAGATGAGGTCTCACCAAGTTGCCCAGGTTGGTCTTGAATCCCTGGGCTCAGGTAATCCTTTCACCTCAGCCTCCCAAAGTGCTGGGATTATAGGCATGAGCCACTGCACCCAGCCTAATTGCTTTTTTTTTTTTTTTTTTAGAGACAAGGGTCTCACTATGTTCTTCAGGCTGATCTCAAACTTCTGGCCTCAAGCAAGTTTCCCACCCCTCCTCTCCCAAAGTGCTGGGATTCAGATGATGTGAGCCACCACACCTAGCTTCATTCATTATTTTTAAAAAGTTATTAGCAAATTAAAAATAGAAGTAACTTTCTCAATCTAATAATTGATATCTACAAGTGTACAAAAACTTACAGCAAAAGTAATGTTTAATCAATCAAAACTGAAAATCTTCACTTGATATCAGGAACAAGATTATCTTTTTGATACTTGCAATCACTATCCTAATCAACAGAAATGTAAGGTCCTAGCCAGTGCTGGCAAACAAAAAATAATAAAATACAAGCACTGGAAAGAAGAAAACAAAATTGCCGTTATTAGCAGATAATATATAACTTTTGCAGAAAATCCAAAAACTACCATAAAATATTAGAATTAATGGGTCTAGCAGGATTACTAAATTCAAAATCCATGTACAAAAAAGTACGTTTCTATATACTCAAAAAAGTTAGAAAATGAACCTAATAATTAACTTCAGTACCATAAAAAATTCAAATTCCTAGGGCTATACTGCAGATAAAATGATAATACATATTAAGAGAGATTAAAGATGACCTAAGTAATGAAGAGATACACCACATTCATGGGTTAGAAAATTCAATATTGTAAAGATATCTTTTTCAAATTGAGCTACAGATTCAAATAAATTAAAATAAAAAAATTTAAATCCTCAAATTCCCCCACCAAAACCAGAAGTTTTGGTGGAAACTGACAAATCAAGTCTAAGACTTTAATGAGAATGAAAAGGGCCAAATTGAGACTGGGGAGAAAAAGGGAACACTTCCGCACTGTTGGCGGGAATGTAAGTTAGTTCAACCTTTGTGGAAAGTAGTGTGGCGTATTCTCAAAGAACTAAAATTTGAGCTATGACCCAGCAATCCATTTCTGGGAATATACCCTGAAAAACATAAATTGCTCTGTGAAAAAGCCATATATATATATATGTTTATTGAAGCACTACTCACAATAACAAAAACATGGAACCCAACCAGATGCACATCAAAAGTGGACTGGATAAAGAAAATGTGATACATATACACCATGAATTACTATGCAGCTATAAAGAAGAACAAAATCATGTCCTTTGTTGCAATGGATGTCGTTGGAGACCATCATTCTAAGTGAATTATCACAGAAACAAAAAACTGAATGTCACATGTTTTCACTCATAAATGGGCCCTAAAGATTGAATGCATGAGCACAAAAGAGGAAACAACAAACACTGGGCACTGCTAAAGAAGAGAGGAATAAGAGCCGGGCTCGGTGGCTCAGCCTGTAATCCCGGCGCCTTTGGGAGGCTGAGGTGAGTGGATTGCCTGAGCCCACGGGTTCGAGACCCGCCTGGGCAAGCGAGACCTCATCTCTACAATAAATCAAAAAATCAGCCGGGCGTGGTAGCACGCGCCTGTAGTTCCAGCTACTTGGAAGGCTGAAGCAGAAGGATTGCCAGAGCCCAGCAGGTCGAGGCTGCGGTGGCCGGGAGCGGCTACTGCACTCCAGTCTGGGCGACAGAGTGAGACTCCAACTCCAAAAAAAAAAAAAAAAGTATGTTTGGCCAGGCGTGGTGGCTCACACCTATAATCCCAGCACTTTGGGAGGCTGAGGTGAGAGGATTGCCTGAGCCCATGGGTTTAAGACCAGCCTGGGCATCTTACAAAAATATCTCTACTATAAATCTTTACATCTCTAAAATAAATTTTTTTTTTAATTAGTCAGGCATGGTGGTGCACGCCTGTAGTTCCAGCTACTTGGAAGGCTGAGGCGGAAGGATCACCCAGCATGTCAAGGCTGCGGTGGCCGTGAGCGTGCCACTGCACTCCATCCAGCCTGAGCAACAGGGTGAGACTCCAACTCAAAAAAAAAAAAAAAAAAGAGAAGCATGTTACACATTGTTATATACAGTAAGATCTCAATTACATAGATGTATCAATGTATATATAAATGCAAATATTGGAAGGATATATGCTAAAATGTGAGCAGTTATTGTCTCAGGGTGCATTTTAAAAATTATTTTCTGCTTTTCTGTGTTTTTCAACTTTTAAGGAGTAGTTGATAACCTTTTTGTCATCAAAAAAAGAAAAAAGAACAGTAACAGTAATTTTTTTTTTTTTGAGACACGATTTCATTCTGTCACCCAAGCTAGAGTGCATAGTATGATCATATCTCACCACAGCCTTGAACACCTGGCCTCAAGCGATCCTCCCTTCTCAGCCTTCCAAGTAGCTGGAACCACAGGCATGTGCCACCATGCCCGACTAATTTTTTGATTTATGGTAGAGACAGGGTCTCGCCATGTTGCTCAGGCTAGTCTTGAATCCCTGGGCCCAGGCAATCCTCTTGCCTCAGCCTCCCAAAGTGCTGGGATTACAGACTTGAGACACAGCACCCAGGACAATTTTTTTTTTTTTTTTTTGAATCAGAGTCTCACTCTGTGGCCCAGGCTGGAGTTTAGTGGCATGCTCACGGCCACCCCGGTGTTGACCTGATAGGCTCCAGTGATCCTTCCACCTCAGCCTTCCAAGTAGCCAGAACTACAGGAGCACGCTACCACACCTGGCTCATTTTTTATTTATTGTAGAGATGAAGTCTCGCCAAGTTGCTCGGGATGGTCTCAAACCCACGGGCTCAGGCAATCCGCTTGCCTTGGCCTCCCAAAATGCTGGGATTACAGGCTGAGCCACTGAGCCCAGTCCATTTTTTTTTTTTAAATGAAGTTCTACTTTGCTAAAATCTGATCATACTCATTTGGGATTACTCTCTTCTGTCATCATTACCTCTGAATGTCTATGTATATATTTTTTATATCTCTGTTATATCAATTGTTAGTGCCTAATGTTTATCAGTTTCACAGTTATAAGATTATAAAGTTCTAATCCATCTCATTGTACCTCTCTAACAAGTCTTTGCTGAATTAATTTGAACACATTTATCTTTGTATTAGCTGCTGTGACAGAGTTGCAAGGTGCATTGTGTGTACTGTGGTTTTGAGGGGTATAAATTAATATTATGCCAAACATCAATACTAAAACCACAGGCATGATACATTTCTTTGCAAACCAACATCATGAAGATACAATGCTATAAACCAGAAAAAGGAAGAAAATGTTCCAGAAAGGAGTGGGGATACTGGGACACTAACCAAACATGAAACTGGTGGGGCTGATGATGCTCCTAAGGGTCTGGAAGCTGGACTTGGTGGCTCAGCCTATAATCCCAGCACTTTGGGAGGCCAAGGTGAGTGGATTGCCTGAGCCCACAGGTTTGAACCCATTCTGGCAACTTGGCGAGACCTGTCTCTACAATAAATAAAAAATTAGCTGGGTGTGGTAGTGCGTGCCTGTAGTTCCAGCTACTTGGAAGGCTGAGGCGGAAGGATCGCTGGAGCCCAGCAGGTCGAGGCTGCAGTGGCCGGGAGTGTGCCACGACACTCCATTCTGGGAGACAGAGTGAGACTCCAACTTAAAAACAAACAAAAAGAGTCTGGAAATCCTTTCTTTCTCTTGTTTTACTCTTCCTGTCCTTCCTTGTTTTCTTCCTTTATTTTTAAACTTTCTTTTATTGATTGATTTTTTTGGGCAACTATATCGTGAGAAAAGTTTTTTTTTCCTTTCCCCCAGCCCAAAGGTTTTGAGATCTCAAGCATGTGAATGAGTGGGTGCTGGCTCTCTGAGACAGCATCTCCAGAAAACCAAAGACAATGACATATTCACCTGAAGTGGCGATAAAGCTGGGATCTCTACAACTGGTAAATAAAATCTTAAAATGCCATCCTATAGGAGAGTTTACTAAAAAGCTAAGACGCCCTGCCAGCCTAGGGTTGAACAAGAGCAGTACAAGCTCCATGTACAGACAACACAGGGCTGTGTTATCTTTCATGGCCCCAGCAGAAAGAGCAGGGACACAACCAACAGTGGCAGGCAACTTTCATCAAAAAGTAGACAGCTACAACTTTGGGTGGCCAATGGGCTGGCAGTGATAGGGACAGCTACTTCAATGAAGAGATCATAAAACTGAAAGCTGTAAATTACATTTTTTCTATTCTGTGCTTTGCTTTCCAGCAAGTCACATGTTCATCAGACTCTTTTTTTTTTTTTTTTTTTTTGAGTTGGAGTCTCACTCCGTTGCCCAGGCTGGAGTGCAGTGGCATGCTCATGGCCACCCCAGTGTCAACCTGCTGGGCTCAGGCAATCCTTCTGTCTCACACTTCCAAGTGGCTGGAACCACAGGCGTGTGCCACCATGCCCGGCTAATTTTTTGATTTATTGTAGAGATGAGATCTCACCAAGTTGCCCAGGCTGTTCTTGAACCCTGGGCTCAGGCAATTCCCTCACCTCGGCCTCCCAAAGTGCTGGGATTACAGGCTTGAGCCACCGTGCCCAGCCCAAATTCTTCTTTATTTAAAAACTGGATGATACTTCCTTACCACCTTATAGGCACCTCCCCACATACAATCAACACAATGCTGTGCTTTGGCTACTTTTGTTAAGAATAATCTCAAATCAGCATTTTTAATCAAAATATAGGACCGGATTGAGAGAGGTAGACTCATGTGTTCCAGTTGTCTTACTCTCTGTTATGACCAAGCAGGAAGTTTCTGAGCAAACCTCCCCCTCTCAGGAAGCTTACGTCAAACTTAGTATCTACATCCTGTTGAATGTAGTTTAAAATTTTTTTTTCTCAAGTCTAGAAACTATTTGATTTAAGATGAGTAGTCTGCCCTGAAATCGTTTTACTCTTGAAAGACTATGTATATCTGTCCTAAGTGACAAATGGAATATCTCCATGACTCATAATGATACAAGTTAAAGACTGTTTTGAGTATTAAGTGTCTATAATTATAACTATTTATATCCCTATACACCATCTTATTTATTTGATCTCTCAAATAGGTCCCTGTTAACCATGTGCTGATTCATTAATTATGCAGCTAGCACACTATAAACAAGCAAATAAAACCCTCAATAGAACATCCTGATACTTCTCTCCAGGACTTACCATGTAATATTGAAGTGGAGGAGGTGACACCGTGCTGGTTTTGATTCTTTTAGCAATTGGCTGAATGACTCTGGGCCTTAACCTGCGGTTTTCTCACCTAAAAATGAGGAAAGGGTTAAATGATCTGTAGCATATCCTGTGTGATTGTACTAGAAAGGAATGCCCATCTTTATCTTAGATACTGTAAAGTCATACTTCTTAAATTTTAAAAAAGGCCATATTCTAAGTGTAAGCCACAGTAAAAATATGGTACATCTTCTTAGATGTAGTGGTTAGAATTCTTCGTGGCTGCAAGTAATAGAAGTCCAAATGGATCTTGCTTGGATAACAAGGTGAATTTACTATGAAGGTCAGAGGTATCTCACAGAACCCAAGAACATAAATTAAACTAGATATAAGGAGTCAGGAAGGTGAATGTCTCTCTTATCTCTCTCTCCCTTTGTCCATCAGCTTCATTCTACCTTCTCTGTCAGGTACTTCTTCTTCCTCTAACCATGTGATAAAAAATAGGATATTCTGGCAACTCCTGCATTTACAAAGTATAGTTCAGACACATGAAGAGAGATGGCTTTTGCACAGTCCAAATGCTATTTCCCAGGCAAAGGCTCTAGCTAGTCCACAATGAGGCAGATGCCCACCCCTGGACTTATCAGTTGTCATCTAGATTTGGGACAACTTAGATTGAATATGACAGCTTTCATTACAACCTTGAGGAGGAAGAGGAAAGGGGGAATGTCTAGCAAGGGGATATAAGTAGATAATCCAACAGATGTTCACACACTAAAATGTCTGTTACACAATTCTTTAAAAATTTTAAATTATAGTTCAGAGTTGTACACCACATCTTTAAGAGAAATAAATAAATAAATAGATAAATAAATAAATAAAAATTAGGACCCATAAAGGGCAAAGCTGAGGAAAAAAGAAAAGTTAAATAAATAAATTATAGTACAGAGAAGTTCTGAATCCACTTTTCCAGTTTTCCCCAATGGTAGCGTCTTACATAACTACAGTACATAACTATTATAAATTGATATTGATACAATTCACAGACTTTATTCAGATTTCACCACTTTTACATGCACTTATTTGTATGTGTGTGTAAAATTCTATGTAATTTTATCACATAGATTTTTTTTTTTAGTTGGAGTCTCACTCCGTCACCCAGGCTGGGGTGCAGTGGCACACACTCACAGCCACCCCAGCGTTAACCTGCTAGGCTCCAGCGACCCTTCTGCCTCAGCCTTCCAAGTAGCTGGAACTCTAGGCACACGCTACCATGCCTGGCTAATTTTTGGATATATTGTAGAGATGAGGTCTCACCAAGTTGCCCAGGCTGTTCTCAAACACGTGGGCTCAGGAATCCCCTCATCTCGGCCCATAGATTTTTGTAATCATGTCTATAATCAAGATATACAACAGTTCCACCAGCACAAGTCTCCCTCAAGCTACTCCTTTGTATTCGCATGCCTCTCCTATCTCCCTCTCCAAACACCTGGCAGCCATTAATCTGTACTCTAACTCTATAATTTTGCCACTCCAAGAAAATTATATACAGTAAAGCAAATAGCACAGTAGGCAAACTTTTGAAACTGACTTTTTTCACCCAGCAATATTTTCCCTTTAGGTCTATCTGAGTTATTGCGGGTATTAATAGTTCATTCTTTTTTATTGCTGAATAGTATTTCATAGTACAGATATGCCAGTTTGTTCAACCATTCACCCAATGACAGACACCTGGGTTGTTTCCAATTTGGGGCAATGACAAGTAGAGCTTCTATAAACATTTGTGTAAAGGTTTTTATGTGAACATAAGTTTTCATTTCTCTGTGATAAATGTCAAGGAGTATAATTTCTGTGTCATGTGTTAATGTATGCTTATTCTTTAAAGAACCTGTGGGCTGGGTGCAGTGACTCATACCTGTAGTCCCAGCACTTTGGGAGGCCAAAGTGAGAGGATTGCTTGAACCCAGGATTTCGAGAACAGCCTAGGCAACATAGCAAAACCTCACTGCCACAAAAAATGAAATAAAATAAAAATTAGTCAGACACAGTGGTGTGAGCCTATTCCCAATTACTAGGGAGGCTGAGGCAGAAGGATCACCTAAGCCCAGTAGATCGAGGCTGCAGTGAGCTATGACTGTGCCACTATGCTCCAGCCTGGGCAAAAGAGTAAGACTCTGACTAAAAAATAAAATAAAATAGGCCCGGCAAGGTGGCTCATGCCTATAATCCCAGCACTTGGGAGGTGGAGGTGAGAGGATTGCCTGAGCTCAGGGGTTCAAGACCAGCCTGGGCAACTTGGCAAGACCTTGTCACTACAATAAATAAATAAAATTAGCCGGATGTGGTGGCACATGCCTGTGGTTCCACCTGCTTGGAAGGTTGAGTTGGAAGGATCACCTGAGTCCAGCAGGTCAAGGCTGTGGTGGCCGTGAGTGTACCACTGCACTCCGGTCTGGGCGACAGAGTGAGACTCCAACTCAAAAATAAAATAAAATAAAATAAAAAACTGCCAAACTATTTTCTACCAAGAATGTATGAGAGTTCCAGTCTCTGTATCCTCACCAATATTTGGTTTATCTCTATTTTTAATTTTAGATGTTCTAATCGGTCTCACTGTGGTTTTAATTTATGTTTTCCTAATGGTTAATGATGGTGAAAATATTTTCATGTGTTTATTTGCCATCTGTTTATTCTCCTGGTGAAATGTTTATGTCTTTTATCCACTATCTGGTTCAATAGTAATTTAACACATTACGTTCATACTAAAATGAGCTGACATATTGAGTAGAATGCAAATTTTTTTTTTTTTTTGAATCGGAGTCTCACTCCGTCACCCAGGTTGGAGTGCAATGGCATGCTTACGGCCTCCACAGCCTCAACCTGCTGGGCTCAGGCAATCCTTTCACCTTGGCCTGCCAAAGTGCTGGGATTATAGGCATGAGCCACTGCGCCCGGCCAAGAATGCAAATTTTTAATGAATTTTTAGGTGATTTTCTTATTCTTCATCTCATATAGCACATATCCTCACTATTTTTGGTCAATGTTTTACTGAAGAATAACATAATACAATAAAATGAACAAGTCATAACTGCACAGGTCAATGAATTTCCGTGAGGTAAATGTACCCATGTAATCCAACTCAAAGAGAAAATCACTACCATTTAGAAGGCTGCCTCATGCTTCTTTTCTGTCACTACCTTTCCTTAAGAGTAAATCATACAACTAAAGTTGAAAAACAAGCCAAATGAGTAAAACTGGAATTGAGGTCTTTATTTCTCTTCATTTTATTGCTTAGGTCATAAAGAACTGCCTCTTGGGTGTCAGACGACTTTTGCTCTCCAAAGACAATACCATACACATCTGCAAAAAAGGCGATGTACTGGCTGGGCGTGGTAGCTTACGTTTATAATTTCAGCACTTTGAGAGACCCAGGTGAGAGGATTGCCTGAACCCGGGGGGTTTGAGACCAGCCTGGGGAGCTTGGTGAGACCTCATCTCTACGATAAATCACAAAAATTAACTGGGCGTGGTAGCATGCGCCTGTAGTTCAGCTACTTGGAAGGCTGAGGCGGAAGGATCGCCGGAGCCCAGCAGGTTGAGGCTGTGGTGGCCGGGAGCAGCCACTGCACTCCAGCCTGGGCCACAGAGTGAGACTCCAACTCAAAAAAAAAAAAAAAAAATCAAAGAATTAGTGGGGTGTGGTGTGCATGCCTGTAGTTCCAGCTACTTGCAAGATTGAGGCAGAAGGATCGCCTGAGCCCAGCAGGTCGAGGCTGGGGTGGCCCTGAGTGTGCCACTGCACTCCAGCCTGAGCGATAGAGTGAGACTCCAACTCAAAAAAAAAAAAAAAAAAGAAATGTCTATAGCATCTTACTTTATAGAGTGTCTTCCTCTGTATTCATGTTATTATGTTACCTATAGGATACAGGAGGTAGAAAGAAAATTTGTTAACATAAACAAATTAAAGTTAAACTAATCACTTGGAATATATTCAAAATGATTGAAAACTTGATAGGACAATAATTGGGAGTCTACCACAGACAGGTTTACCTAAGAGCAGAATGATCATTTACAAAAATATTTTTCGTCATTGGCACTTAAAAGTCAGTTTTACAAACAGCCCCATTAAAAAGTGGGCAAAAGACACGAATAGACACTTCTCAAAAGAAGATATACAGGGGCAACCCCCTCGGGTCCCCTCCCGCTTTGGGAGGTTTTCTGTCCTCTCAATAAATCCTGCCTTCTCAAAACAAAAACAAAAAAAAAGAAGAAGAAGAAGCTATATGGGCAGCCAACAGACACATGAAAAAGTGCTCAGCCTCACTCATCATCAGAGAAATGCAAATGAAAAGCACATTGAGATACCACCTAACTCCAGTAAGAATGGCCATCATTAATAAAACAAAAAAACAACAGATGCTGGTGAGGATGCAGAGAAAAGGGAACACTTCTACACTGTTGGTGGGAATGTAAACTAGTTCAACCTCTATGGAAAACAGTGTGGCAATTCCTAAAAGAATTAGAAATTGACCTTCCATACAATCCAGCAATTCTCCTTTGGAGAATATACCCAGAGGAACTTAAATCACTCTACAGAAAAGATACCAGCAAACATGTTTATTGAAGCACTATTTACAATAGCAAAAACATGGAACCAACTGTACTGCTCATCGGAACTGGACTGGATTAAAAAAATGTGGTACATATACACAGTGGAATATTACACAGCCATAAGGAAGAACAAAATTATGGACTTTGCAGCAACTTGGATGGATTTAGAGTCTATAATACTTGGTGATTTATCACAGAAACAAAGAACTGAGTACCATATGTTCTCACTCATAAGTGGACCCTGAACATTTACCATAATAATGTAAAAGAAGGGATTGACAGTAGCCAAAAACTGCTGGGGGGGAGGACACATAACATTAATAAGGGTACCTGATCTCAAACCAAAGTGGGGACCAAAGGTAGACCCAAACTTTGCCTGTACGATGACAGCTTATATACCTAATCCTGAATTGTACCCCATATCTTTAAAATAAAATAAATTTAAAAAGGAAAAAAGTCAGTTTGAGGCTAGGTGCAGTGGCTCACACCTATAATCCCATCACTTTGGGAGGTCAAGACGGAAGGACTACTTGAGCTCATGAGTTCGAGACCAGCCTGGGCAACATAGCGAAACCTCGTCTCTACAAAAAAACAAAAACAAAAACAAAAAACAAGAAATTAGCTGGACATGGTATCACACACCTGTAGTCCCAGCTCCTCGGGAAGCTGAGGTGGAAGAATTGCCTGAGCCCAGGAGGTTGAAAGCTGCTGTGAGCCGTGATCATTGTGGTCATGCCACTGCATTCTAGCCTAGGTGACAGAGTAAGACCCTGACTCAAATAAATAAATAAATGTCCGTTTTAAAAGTAATATGTGTTTGATATTTATATATTCCTATATTGTGGAAATGAACTACATATATAACCTCCATAAAAGTTTGAGCATGCCACTAAAAAGACTAGGCAGAAATGTAATTTTAATTACCACACAAAAAGTCTTTTCATCTGGTTATTTCTCAGACATCATCAAGTTCACAGATAATGAACAAATCTATTGAAATACCTTCTTAATTAATGGCAAAAGTAGAAACCATCAACATACAAAAATAAGGCTTTTAAAACTGGTAATGTGATTAAAACCTATTCACTATTGATTGTGTTGGCTAGACGCATTTCACTTTATATATTAGTATGTCTATTGCAATATGCAATCTATCAAAGATCTTTGTGTTTTACAACAAAAGGACTCCTGTCTCTCCTCTAGTCATTTTTCAATTTTTTGTAGACTTGCCGGGAAGCTTTAAGGGACATTATTTATTTATTTTATTATTATTTTTTTAACTTTTAATTTTTTTTTTGAGTTGGATTCTCACTCTTGTTGCCCAGGCTGGAGTGCAGTGGCATGCTTATGGCCACCGCAGCCTCAACCTGCTGGGCTTAGGCAACCCTTTCACCTCAACCTTCCAAGTAGCTGGAACTACAGGTGCACGCCACCATGCCTGGCTAATTTTTTGATTTATTTTAGAGATGAGGTCTCACCAAGTTGCCCAGGTTGGTCTTGAACCTGCGGGATCAGGCAATCCTCTCACCTTGGCCTCCCAAAGTGCTGGGATTATAGGTGTGAGCCACTGTGCCCGGCCAATTTTTTTTATTTTAAAGAAGTGGGGTACAATTCAGGGTTAGGTATACAAAGGTTCATTATGCAGGTACCCTTGCTGATGAGGTTTGCCCCCTCCCCTGGCAGATTCTAATTACTGCCAATCCCACTTCCCCACCCCCCTCACAGCAGTTTCCCGCTACTGCCAATTCTTTTCTTATAGTATTACAATAATTGTTCAAGGTCCGCTTATGAGTGAGAACATGTGATACTCAGGTCTTTGTTTCTGTGAAAGATCGCTCAGAATTATAGACTCCAGGTTGCTATGAAGTTCATGATTTCGTTCTTCTTTATGGCTGCGTAATATTCCATTGTGTATATGTAGCACATTTTTTAAATTCAGTCCTCTTTTGATGGGCAGCACGGTTGGTTCCATGTTCTTGCTACTGTGAACAATGCTGCAATAAACATATGTGTGCAGGTATCTTTTTTATAGAGTGATTTGAGTTCTTCCGGGTATATTCCCAGTAAGGGGATTGTGGGGTCATATGGAAGGTTGATTTTTAGATCTTTTAGGAATCGCCACATTGTCTTCCACAGAGGCTGTACTAGTTTACACTCCCACCAACAATGTAGAAGTATTCCCTTTTACCATAAACATAATTAAATACATCAACAGATATAAAAACAAAAACCACATGATTATATCATTAGATGCGGAAAAAGCTTTTGATAAAATCCAGCACCCCTTCTTGATAAAAACCCATCTAGGTATAGATGGAACATACCTCAAAATAGTAAGAGCCATCTACGAGAAACCCACAGCCGGCATACTGCTAAACAGAAAGAAATTGGAACCATTTCCCCTGAAAACCGGAGCAAGACAAGGATGCCCACTCTCACCCCTTCTTTTCTTTTTTTTTTTTTTTGAGTTGGAGTCTCACTCTGTCGCCCAGACTGGAGTGCAGTGGCCGCTCCCGGCCACCGCAGCCTCGACCGGCTGGGCTCCGGCGATCCTTCCGTCTCAGCCTTCCAAGTAGCTGGAACCCAGGCGGGTCTTGAACCCGCAGGCTCAGGCAATCCACTCACCTCGGCCTCCCAAAGTGCAGGATTACAGGCTGAGCCACTGAGCCCGGCTTCGCCCCTCCTTTTCAACACAATTTTGGAAGTACTAGCTAGAGCAATCAGACAAGAGAAGGAGATCAGAGTATCCAAAAAGGAACATTTAGATAGAAAACAATGAAATTTATTTTATGCTTATCTGATGATCATTAATACATTTCCACACATACATGCTGAACCTGCTCTTTGTGTTCATTGGACAACTCCCTTCCCATCAGTCTCTGAAGGGTTGAACCTGCGTCGCAACCCAGCCTGGACCAAGAGAATTTCCAGATGAGGCCACCTCCTGCCTTATGTCATCTTAGTGATTCATAGTTGAGGAATCGTAAGATGAGAGGGATCAAAAAACTCTAAAGCCAGAACAACATGATTTTTGATGAAGGAATATATATTCTACATACTGTATCCTGGCAAACTTAACATTAGTGCCAGGAACAAGTGTAGAATGGATTTTCATAGATGATTTGAGAATACTTAAGGAGAAGGCGTGATCCCTTGGAACCAGCCTGAGTTTACCAAAAACAGGGTAAGCCACGCTAACTTTAGTTCTTTTTCAGATAAGATTGGTAGATTGGTAGTCTGAAGAATGTTATACAAAGATTGTAAAAGATTAAATTCCTTGAGAACAAAATGGAAAACTGTGGATCACTTTATGATAAAGTTATATCTTGCTTGAATGCCTTTGGCCCATAAAAGCAGAAAATGTTCCCTTGGACCGAGGTCTTCAGTTACACTATGAGGTTCTATCACATTTGACATTTTATTTTTTTATTTTTATTTTTTATTTTTTTGAGTTGGAGTCTCACTCCGTCGCCCAGACTGGAGTGCAGTGGCCGCTCCCGGTCACCGCAGCCTCGACCTGCTGGGCTCCGGCTATCCTTCCGCCTCAGTCTTCCAAGTAGCTGGAACTACAGGCGCGCGCTACCACACCTGGCTAATTTTTTGATTTATCGTAGAGATGAAGTCTCGCCAAGTTGCCCAGGTGGGTCTCGAACCCGTGGGCTCAGGCAATCCACTCACCTCAGCCTCCCAAAGCGTGGGATTACAGGCTGAGCCACCGAGCCCGGCTACATTTGACATTTTAATTAACAATTTGAATAGGAACTCTCATAAACCTAAATTTACAAATCACATGTAGCTGCTCAAGATTACTCATTTATTCATTGATACTAAAGAAGTATTCAGTAAGTCTAATTATAAAATTTAGTATTTCAGTTAAAAATCAGGCCACCTGTAATCCCAGCACTTTGGGAAGCCAAGGCAAGAGGATTGCTTGAGCCCAGGAGTTTGAGACCAGTCTGGGAAATGTAATGAGACCTTGTCTCTACAAAAAATCAAAAATTCGCTGGGCATGGTGGCATGTGCCTGTGGTCTCAGCCACTCAGCAGACTGAGGTAGAAGAATTGCCTAAGCCCAGGAGGTTGAGGCCGTCGTGAGCCATGATCGTGCCACTGCACTCCCTGCAGAGTGAGACTCCAACTCAAAAAGAAAATCAGTGGTACAATATATTTCAGGCAAACACATCCATGCAAAGACAGGGAAATCAGTAGACTGCAATCTTGGGCTTTATTAATTAAAACTCAGTGTTGCCGGGCTCCGTGGCTCAGCCTGTAATCCCACGCCTTTGGAGGCTGAGGTGAGTGGATTGCCTGAGCCCGCGGGTTCGAGACCCGCCTGGGCAGGCGAAACCTCATCTCTACAATAAATCTAAAAAATTAGCCGGGCGTGGTAGCGCGCGCCTGTAATTCCCACTACTTGGAAGGCTGA
>CAUYQG010033893.1:0-21857 GCA_963574415.1 Tarsius wallacei | reverse complement strand
GTGAGACCCCATTTGTACAAGAAAAGAAATTAATTTTTAAAAAATAAAATAAATTAAAAGATTAAAAATAAAATGTGGGTTTGGCTTGCTGCAGAGAGGAGCCACTAGAACATGCTGTGTCCATCTCCTTACTGCTGAAATCATTCCTTAGCTTATTGCATATAGATTTGTTTCCTACACCAGGTCCCTCCATGGAGCAAGAGCTGATTACAAAAGCAAATCAGCCAGGCGTGGTGGCTCACACCTATAATCCCAGCACTTTGAGAGGTGGAGGCGAGAAGATTGCCTGAGCCCAGGGGTTCGAGACCAGCCTGGGCAACTTGGCGAGACCTCATCTCTACAATAAATAAATGCATAAATAATTAGCCAGGTGTGGTGGTGCATGCCTGTAGGTTCCAGCTACTTAGAAGGCTGAGGCAGGAAGATTGCCTGAGTCCAGCAGGTCAAGAATGCAGTGGCCATGAGTCTGCCACTGCACTCCAGTCTAGGCGACAGAGTGAGACTCTGATTCAAAAAACAAAACAAAACAAACAAACAACAACAAAAAAAAACAAAGACAAGTCAGATTGAGACTCCAGACCCATGAGCACTCGAGCCCAAGTAGCCTTTGGGCCATCCATGCTGGGACCACCCATTATAGCCACCTGCCAAGGTACTGCTGCTCTCTGAGGCTGGGACAGCCCATGGATCCTGGGGCCAGACTGCTTGGGTATGACTCTCAGCAGCTCTGCTCACTAGCTGTGTGATCTTGGACAAGTCAACCTCACAGAACCTGGTCTCCCTCATCTGCAACATGGACATAATAATAGTACTTCTTTTGTGGAATTGCCATGAGGGTTAAATGAGTAAATGTGTGTAAAGCACACATAGTATTCATACCATCTTGTGTTAACAATTATTTACTTACTCAGGAGGAAATAGTATGAAATATACAGAATGAATAAGATATGGTCCTTAATCAGGAGGCTTCACTTTAACTGGAGAGATATAAACAGCTGTGGTCATAAATCACCATACTATGAGTAGAAGATGGTATCATGAGAGAACAAGTAAAGCACTAGGAATGTGGAAGAAAGCAAGAGATGACTTTTCGCTGGGTGGGATTCAGAGAGGCCTTCCTGAAAGATGAGTGCTGGGTAGATAAAAACTAAGGTGGGAAAGGGTCATTGTTTTTTGTTTGTTTGTTTGTTTTCTGAGTTGGAGTCTCACTTTATCACCCAGGCTGGAGGGCAGTGACACGCTCCCAGCCACGGAAGCCTCCACCTGCTAGGCTCAGGCAATCCTTCCGCCTCAGCCTTCCAAATAGCTGGAACTACAGGCACATGCCACCATGCCTGAATAATTTTTTTATTTATTGTAGAGATGAGGTCTTGCCAAGTTGCCCAGGCTGATCTCGAACTTGCAGGCTCAGGCAGTCCTTTCACCTCGACCTCCCAAAGTGCTGGGATTATAGGCGTGAGCCACTGTGCCCTGCCTGGGTCATTGTTGATATAACATCAGAGGTATGAATAGAAAATTGCAAGTCAAAGTACTGATTTTAATGACAATATGAGTAGAACATGATCACACCAAAAGACACAAAGATGATTTTTGCTATTTAGGGAACTCTTTGTGTGGGCAATCAAAAGCTGACTGGCCATGTTCTTGTTTCTTTTTCCCCAGGGGCCATCAATCCCACCTTTGACTTGAGGAGCCTCTCCAGACGCCTGGAGGTATCCAAGGATTGCCAAACAGTGACTGTGTCTCACTGCCTACAGTTCTATCCCTGTAGTTGTGAGAGATTTTTGACCAGCCAGGTCTTATGTTCTCAGGCCTTCTCTTCTGGGAAGCAGTACTGGGAAGTGGACACTAAGTACTGCAGCCACTGGGCAGTTGGGGTGGCTTCTTGGGGGATGAACCGTGACCAGATCCTGGGAAGGACCATGGACTCTTGCTGTATAGAGTGGAAGGGAACTAGCCAGCTCTCTGCGTGGCACATGACCAAGGAAACTATCCTCAGCTCAGACAGACCTCGGGTGGTGGGCATCTGGCTGGACCTTGAGGAGAAGAAGCTTGCTTTCTATTCAGTAGCCAGTCAGGAGAAGCTTCTATATGAGTGTGCCATCTCTGCCTCTTCCCCTCTGCACCCTGCCTTCTGGCTGTACGGCTTAAATTCTGGAAATTCCCTGATCATTCAGCAAGTGAAGGTATGAAGTTTCCTCAGGGGTTATAAGGTGGTTTCCTGGTCTCTCACCTTGCCTTCAAGCAGGGTAGTAACTTGGCTTAAGAACACCACTTTTGAAGTTAATCCTTTTTTGTGGTACAGGATTAACCCAGCTGTCACACTTGGGGTGTTTCAACCTTGCACATTTCAAAGAAAGGCCTAGCCCCTGACTGGCTTCTGGGAGATAACCTCTAAACCCTTGGAATATCTTGCCTGATAAGTGTCTTTGTTCACCTGGAGGCCTCAGGCCATGCAGTATCAGCTTGACCTCAGCAGGGCCTGGAGACGAAGTCAGTCGTGGGCAGCGAGGTATACCTATATGACTAACCCCCAATAAAACCCTGGACACCAAGATTTGGGTGAGCTTCCCTGGTTGGCAGTACTCCACACATTGCCACACATCACTGCTGGGAGAAATAAGCATTGTTCTCAAGACTCTGCTGGGAAAGGATAATTGGAAGTCCTCCTGGACCCTGCCCTATGTGCCCTTTTCCACTGCTGATTTTAATTTGTATCTTTTCACTGTAATAAACTCTGAGTATAACAGCTTTGCTGAGTTCTGTGAGTCCTTCTAGTGAATCATTGAACCTGGGAGTGGTCTTAAGGGCCCCCCAAACATAACGTGTTACTTATCAATTGTTGTATAATAGTATTGTCACAAATTTGATGGTTTAAAACAATACACAGTTACAACTTAGCAGAAGCTTCTGCTTCAGAGTTATACAAACTTCAATCAGCATGTCAGCTGGGGGCACTGTGTCATCAGAGGCTCGACTAGGGAAGGATCTGCTTCCAAACTCACATGGTTGTTGGCAGCATTCAGTTCCTGAGGGCCTCACTTTCTTGCCAGCTGTTGGTTGGAGACCACCTTCAGTTCCTTACCCAGTGAGCCCTTGTAACACAGCTATTTGCTTCCCCAAAGCCAACAAGGGAGAAGGAGTCTCCTAGCAAAATGGACACAGAATCTTACACAACATAACCACGTAAACATGTAATCACATACATCCCGTTGCCTTTGTCTTATTCTGTTGGTTAGGAGCAAGTCGCAGGTCCCACCCATACTCAAGGGGAGGGGATTACATAAGGTCATGAGTACCAGAAGGTGGGTTTTATGGGGTCCACCTTACCGTATGTCTGGTCAGGGTGTCATTTCCTACTTGATTTCTCCTATTTGTTTGTTTGTTTATTGAGTCAGGGTCTGACTCTATCGCCCAGGCTACAGTGCAGTGACATGCTCAGGCTACTGCAGCCGCAACCTGTTGGGCTCAGGTGATTCTTCCACCTCAGCTTTCCAAGTAACTGGAACTATAGGTGTGCACCACCACATCCTGCTAATTTTTTTATTTATTGTAGAGACGAAGTCTTGCCAAGTTGCCCAGGTTAGTCTCGAACCCTTGAGTTCAAGCAATCCTCTTGCCTCCACCTCCCAAAGTGTTGATATTATAGGTGTGAGCCAACCACACCGTCTCAAGCAACTATTAACTCATTGTAAAATGGAGATAATTATTATTTGCCCTTTCTTATCTTTTTTTTTCCTTTCTTACCTTTTATACAAGGTTGCTGAAAGAATTAAATAAAGTAGGAGGTGAGGAAATTGGAAGGATGCAAGAGTGATGATAACCATAACAACAATGACAGAACTACATTTTATTTTATTATTTTTTAAAGTCAACAATCTTTATCATCATTCACGTATTTCAGAGAAAAACAAACATTGCAAAAGGGTCAGGATCGTATGAAAAAATCCAGACTAGGCTGGGCTCAGTGGCTCAACCTGTAATCCTAGCACTTTGGGAGGCTGAGGCGAGTGGATTGCCTTAGTCCATGGGTTCGAGACCAGCCTGCGCAAGTGGGCGAGACCTCGTCTCTACAATAAATAAATAAAACATTAGCCCAGCATGGTAGCACTCACCTGTAGTTCCAGCTACTTGGAAGGCTGAGGCGGAAGGATCGCCCCAGAAGGTTGACCCTGGGGTGGCTGTGAGTGTACCATGGCACTCCACCCTGGGTGACAGAGTGAGACTCCAACTCAAAAAAAAAAAAAAGAAAAAGAAAAAAATCCATGCTTGTACACGTGGCTTCATCTACATCTGGGAGCAGAGTTCTGCTGATATCAGGCAGTGCAGCTGCACTTGTCTGATACCCTTTTGCAGACGCGGCCCTGGGCGCCCTGGGCACAGCCCATGGGGCAGCAGGAGCAGCGGCTCTTCTTGCAGAAGGTGCATTTGCATTCTTTGCACTTGCGGGTGCCAGCACAGGTGCAGCATCCACCAGTGGCGCAGGAGCAGCTAGGGAACACTTGAGGACAGGTGAGGGCGGAGTACCCAGGCGAGATGGGAGAGGCCGCAGGGCAGGTGGGAGGCATGGTCAGAACTACATGTTATTTTTTAAATTTAAATTTTATTTTTATTTTTAAGGTATGGGGTACAATTCAGGGTTAGGTATACAAATGTTCATTATGTAGGTACCCTTGTTGATGAGGTGTGTCCCCCCCTCCCCTAGCAGTTTCCCTCAACTGCCAATCCTACCACCACCCCAGCAGTTTCCCACTGCTGCCACTTCCTTTTTTTTTAAGTTGGAGTCTCACTCTGTCACCTAGACTGGAGTGCAGTGGCCGCTCCCGGCCACCACAGCCTCGACCTGCTGGGCTCCGGCGATCCTTCCGCCTCAGCCTTCCAAGTAGCTGGAACTACAGGTGCTCGCTACCACGCCCAACCAATTTTTTGATTTATTGTCGAGATGAGGTCTCACCAAGTTGCCCAGTCGGGTCTCGAACCCGTGGGCTCAGGCCATCCACTCACCTCAGCCTCCCAAGGCGCGGGATTACAGGCTGAGCCACCGAGCCTGGCTACCAATCCCTTTCTTATAGTATTATGATAATTGCTCAAGGTCCACTTATGAGTGAGAACATATGGTACTCTGTTCTTTGTTTCTGTGATAGGTCACTGAGTATGATCGACTCTAAATCCATCCAAGTTGCTGCAAAGTCCATACGTTTGTCCTTCTTTATGACTGCGTAATATTCCATTGTGTATATGTACCACATTTTTTTTATCCAGTTCAGTTTCGATGGGCAGCAGGGTTGATTCCATGTTTTTGCTATTGTGAATAGTGCTGCAATAAACATGTGTGTGCAGGTATCTTTTTTTGTAGAATGGTTTGAGTGCCTCTGGGTATATTCCCAGTAGGGGGATTGCTGGGTCATATGAAAGGTCAATTTCTAGCAGAACTACGTTTTAATATCACACAACTTGTCCTCTAACATCCTGAGATTCACATCTAATTTCATTTCATTTATTTATTTATTTGCTGAGCAAGAGTCTCATTCTGTCACCCAGATCCTTCTGCCTCAGCCTTCCGAGTAGCTGGAACTGCAGGCACACACTTGTCTAATTTTTTGATTTAGTGTAGAGACGAGGGCTCACCTAGTTGCCCAGGCTGGTCTAGAACCCATGGGCTCAGGCAATCCTCTCGCCTCTGCCTCCTAAAGTGTTGGGATCATAGGCCACACCTAATTTCTATACATTAGAAATTGCCCCTTCAAAACAGCGACAAGCGAATTCTTCTACATGATCTACTAATTTGCCTTCTGAGCCTCCTGACCACCCTGCATGACAGGTTTTATTACCTTCCTGTTGACACACAAGAAAGCGGAGACTGGGACAGTTTTAATGATTTGTCCAGGGTTGATCAACCAGTCGTGGCAGAGCTGGGGCCAGGCCCAATTTTCTCATTCTCGAGTCTCTAACTTTATTACCCTCTGATAAGGCGTCACGCTGAGGCCAGGGCCTGGTCTTCCACTTGGACAGGACACAGCTAGCCCTAAGGTCATGAAGTGCTCTTTTTTCTGATTGTTGGTCGTCCCCAGTTAGTGTAGTGACCTTGAGTTATCTAGGCAGGGACAGGGCTTCTCTTTCTGTACCAGATAACCATGAAGAAGCTCTCTGCCCTCACTTCCTGCATTGTAGAGTTTTTACCTTCTCATGCAGAGTCACTTTGATGTTTGCCTTTTGTGCCAGGATTCAGGATTTGGAGTCCAGGGTTTCATCCTCTTGAGGTTCTTTGAATACTGAACTCTCAGATGCTACTTAATATAATGGGTCTTCGCGACTAGCTCGAGCAACATGGTGAGACCTCGCCTCTGAAAAAAAATGAAAAAATAAAATAAAATAATGGGTCCTCTGTGAGTGTGGAGTTTATCTGCTGGCCACGTGATTTCCCCAAACTGGAGCCAAGGCACAAGTCATAAAGGTAGGGAAGGAAGGTTGTCACTTTTGGTTCCTTTGCTTCGGTCTCACATTTTGTCAGCATATCCCTTCCAGGACACAGTAGAAAACAGCTTCCTTCCCTCAAACAAGCATGAAGTTCACCAGAGGAGAATAACGGAAGCTGAAATGCTAGTGGATGAAGGAAGAACCTCTCGCTTGGTTCTGCCTTGTTGGGATGAGGAAACCACCTGCCCACAGACCGGCCAGAAAGACTTTCCATGGGGACTGTCTTAGTCCATTTGGCTGCCATAACAGAACACCATAAACCGGTGGCCTATGCACAACATAAATTTATTTCTCACAATTCTGTAGTCTGGAAAGTCCTGGATCAAGGTGCTGGCAGATTTGGTGTCTAGTGAGGAAGCCCTCTGGAGTCTCTTTTGTAAGGACATTGGCCTCGTTCAGGAGGCGTCACCCTCATGACTTAATCACCTCCCAGTTCTATCCCATTGGGGGTTAGGATTTCAGTATATGAATTTTGGGAGGACACATACATTCAATATATAGCAAGGACACAAAGTTCATGGGAGAGTACCATGAAACTTGGAAAATGCTGTCCTAAAAACCCTGTGGCTGGATAGGATGGTAAATCCCAAATCAAAACAAATCTTCAGTACAATGTAAATACTACAATTAAAAAGAAAGTCTGGTCAGGCTCGGTGGCTAATTCCAGCCTAATCCCAGCACTTTGGGGAGGCCGAGACAAGTGGATTACCTGAGCTCATGGATTCAAGACCAGCCCGGGGAACTTGGCAAGACCTCGTCTCTACAATAAATCAAAAATTAACTGGGTGCGGTAGCACGCGCCTGTAGTTCCAGCTACTTGGAAGACTGAGGTGGAAGGATTACCGGAACCCAGCAGGTCGACGTTGGGGTGGCCATGAGCGTGCCACTGCACTCCAGCCTGGACGATGGAGTGAGACTCCAACTCAAAAAAAAAACGAAAACAAAAACAAAGAGAAACTCTGCAGTCTTTGGAAGTGGTGCAGTGATTAGGGTTTTGAGAAATTATGAATGAGGATGAACTTGGGGTCTGGGGCAGAGGGCTCAGGTGGGAGTGAGGTGTGATAGAGCTGGGCGTACACCAAAGAAGATTCTCCTTTTCCTGATAAAAGCCCCAAGTTCTCCTGTCTCTACAAAAAATAAAAATTTTCAGGTGTGGTGGTGCACACTTGTAGTTCTAGCTACTCAAGAGGCTGAGGCTGGAAGACCACTTGAGCTCAGGAGTTTGAGGTTGCAGTGAGCTACGATTACACCACTGTACTCAAGTCTGGGCAACAGAGTGAGTCACCATCTCTAGAGCAAATAAAAAAGAAGTGTAGCTGGGTATGGTGGCTCATGCCTGTGATCTCAGCTCTTTGGGAGATGGAAGCAAGAGGATTGCCTGAGCCTACGGGTTCAAGACCAGGCTGGGCAACTTGGCAAGACCTTGTCTCTACAATAAATAAAAAAATTAGTTGGGTGTGGAGGGGCACGCCTGTAGTTTCAGCTAGTTGGAAGGCTGAGGGGGAAGGATCCCCTGAGCCCAGGAGGTTGAAGTTGTGGTAGCCGTGAGCATGCCACTGTTCTCCAACCTGGGCCACAGAGTGAGATTCTGACTCAAAAAAAGCAAAAAACAAAAAAACGAAGTGTGGGCTCCAGAGCCCATGCTTTTAACCACTCTATAGGGATTCAGGTCATTTGAGGGGAGGATGGTCAGGGAGGCTTCTCAATATCAATTATCTCTTAATTGAAGGTATTTGTTTTCCAATGTATCTGAATGGAGCCTGAGAAAATTAAAAAGAAAACTAGATGCAACCTCCTTAACAGATGAGGCTCTTGTCCAGAAAATTTTTTTTTAACACAGTTATCATCAAATGCCTTTTAATAAGTAAAGTTATCATCAAATGCTGAGTGATATACCTTCAAGCCAAAGCAAGCAAACAGAATCCATGTCCTCTACAGACTGACCCTTATGACTACGCAGAGGACATGGATGTTTGAACAATGAACAAACAACAAGTGTATTAAAAGGCAAGATACAATTCAGTATTTACCTGATATCAAGGACTTTTCTACTCCACCAGAGTGGGCTTGGCAGCAATAGGAGAAAGGTGTTCTGGAAGAAATGGGAGACAGAAGTGAAGAAAAGGCAGATGATGAATGCTACTTTGGGTTTAACTTGAGAAACCAAAGATAGATGGGTCTGAAGAGTGGGACTAAAGCCAAACCAAGTCTTATTGGCCTCCTGCCCAGGACCATGTCTAATGCACCAATCACAGACGGGGCTCTTGTTCCACCCAACGTCAGTCATTCAACATACACTGTATATTCTGCTCAGCAGGCATGCCCACTGGCTCTTGGTGTTCTGCTGTCCCAGGACTCAGAGGGAGGCTATGTTACAAGTTTCCCCTTTGACAGGCATAAAAGATGGGTCCTCTAGACCAATAACAACAAGGAAATAGATTATGTCATAAGAAAACAACCGACAAAAAAAAAGTTCTGGACCAGATGACTTTTCAGCAGAATTCTACAAAACATACAAGGGGGAACTGATACCAATTCTATTGAAAGTATTCCAGGTGATTTAGAAAAATGACACTCTCCCCAAATCATTTTATGAAGCTAACATCACATTGAAACCAAGCCAGGTAAAGATCCAACAAAGAAAGAGAACTACAGGCCAATATCTTTGATGAACATATATACTAAAATTCTCAAAGATCCTAACAAACTGGATTCAACAACACATCTCAAAAATCATTCATCACGACCAAGTAGGCTTCATCCCCGGGATGCAAGCCTGGTTCAACATTCGTAAGACCATAAACGTGATTAAATACATCAACAGATGTAAAAACAAAAACCACATGATTATATCATTAGATGCAGAAAAAGCTTTTGATATAATCTAGTACCCCTTCTTGATAAAAACCCTCGAACATCTAGGCATATGTGGAACAGTTCTCAAAATAGTAAAAGCCATCTACAAGAAACCCATAGCCAGCATACTCCTAAAAAGACAGAAATTGAAACCACTGCCCCTGAAAACTGGAAAAAGACAAGGATGCCCACTCTCGCCACTCCTGTTCAACATAGTTTTGGAAGTCCTGGCTAGAGCAATCAAAGAAGAGAAGGTGATCTGGGTATCCAGATAGGAAAAGAGGAAGTCAAGTTATCTGTCTTTGCAGATGACATGATTGTATAGCTTGAAAACCCAAGAGAATCTGCCAAAAACCTCCTGGCACTGATAAAGGACTTTGGCAAAGTTTCAGGGTATAAAATAAATGTACAAAAGACAATCGCATTTCACCAATAATAAACAAACAAAAACCCAAATAAAAAACACAATTCCATTTACAATAGCCACACACAAAAAAATGAAATAACTTGGCATCTTCCTAACCAGAGACATAAAAGACCTTTGCAAGGAAAACTACAAAACACTGCTCAAAGAAATCAAAGATGACACAAACAAGTGGAAAAATATTCCATGCTCATGGATTGGAAGAACCAACATTGTTAAGATATCCATTTTACCTAAGGCAATCTACAGATTTAATGCAATACCCATCAAATTATCAGCAATATTCTTCTCAGACCTAGAAAAAATAATACAGGAATTCATATGGAAACATAAACAACAAAGAATAGCCAAAACAATCCTCGGCAAAAAAACAAAACAAAAACAAAGCAGGGGGTATCACACTCCCAGACTTTAAACTATACTGTAAAGCTACAATAATCAAAACAGCCTGGTATTGGTACATATAGACCAATGGAATAGATTTGAGATCCCAGAAGCAAAATCTCTATTTCTCAACCAACTCATCTTTGACAAAGCCTCCATCACCCACTACTGGGGAGAGGAGAACCTTTTCAGTAAATGGTGCTGGGAAAACTGACTGACCACATGCAGAAGATTGAAACAGGACCCCTACCTATCCCCATACACAAATATTAACTCTAAATGGATCACAGACCTAAATGTAAAACCTCAAACTGTAAGAACCTTAGAAAATACAGGAGACATTATTATGGAAGTTGGAACTGGCAACTGATTCCTGATCAAAACCTGAAATGCCCAGGCCATAAGAGATAAGATAGACAAGTGGGACCTCATTAAACTGATCTAAGCTTCTGCAAAGCCAAAGAAACCATCAAGAGAGCAGGGAGACAGCCTGCAGAGTGGGAAAAAATATTTGCCAACTCCATGTCTGACAAAGGCCTAACATCAAGGATCTGCCTGGAACTCAAACATGCTGAAAAGAAAAAAAAAAACAAACAGCCCCATTACAAAGTGGGCAAAGTTATGAATAGCCATTTCTCAAAAGAAGACATATGAGCAGCCAATAGACACATGAAAAAATGTTCAGCATCACTAATCATCAAGGAGATGCAAATTAAAACTACACTGAGATACCACCTAACTCCATTCAGAATGGCCATCATCAATAACTCAAAAAATAACAGATGCTGGAGAGGATGTGGCAAAAAGGGAACACTTCTACACTGTTGTTAGGAATGTAAACGAGTACAGCCTCTGTGAAAATCAATGTGGCGATTCCTAAAACTCCTAAAAATTGACCTTCCATATGATCCCGCAATCCCCCTACTGGGAGTATACCCGGAAGAACTCAGGTCACTCTATAAAAAAGATACCTGCACACGTATGTTTATCGCAGCATTGTTCACAATAGCAAGAACATGGAACCAACCGTGCTGCCCATCAAAAGAAGACTGGATAAAAAAATATGATACATATAAACAATGGAATATTATGCAGCCATAAAGAAGAACAAAGTCATGAATTTTGCATTAACGTGGATGGAATTAGAGCCTATAATACTGAGTGATCTCTCACAGAAACAAAGAGATGAGTATCACATGTTTTCACTCATAAGTGGACCTTGGACAACTACCATATTACTGTAGGAAAGGGATTGAAAGTAGCAGGAAACTGTGGAGAGGGGGTTGGGGGGATAGCTGGGATTGACGGTAGTCGATACCTACCTGGGGAAGGGGGCGACACACCTCATCAATAAGGGTACTTGCACAATGAACATTTGTATACCTAACCTTGAATTGTACCCCACAATTTCAAAATAAAAATTAAAAAATAAATAAATATAACATTTATTTGTATTATATCTGAATAAAAAAGAGGTAGGGACATGTTAATTCATCAAGAGAAAAAAAAATTCAACAAATTCAAAAGTTTCAGAAACTACTCATATAATAAAATTAGTACAAAATAACATTTAGCCAGTTATTAAAACAGTAACATATATGTTCAAAAATCTAGATGAAGGACTGAACACTAGAGATATAAAAAATTAAAAGAAATATCTAAATTAAAATTTTGAAAATAAAAACTATAACATCTGAGAGCACATACACACATACACACACACACACACACACACACACACACACACCAGATGAAACTAAGTCAGAGTATATCAGATATTACAGAAAAGTTAACTATTTAGTTTACAAATGTTTCAAGAGAAACTATCCAAAATTAACACAAATAAAATAAAGAAAATTTAACAAGGTAGCAGAGGGCTGTGGAATAAGTTTTCATGGTCTAATATATGTGTGATTGGAATCCTAAAAGAAGAAGTAAGAGAGGAAAAAAAGTTTATACAAATATTTGAAGAAGTAAGAACAGAAAATTTTCCAAATGGACTTCAAGCAGAATTAAGCAAAAGAAAAAAAATATTGAGACACATCATAATCAACTCAATTAATCCATTGACAAAAAGAGAAAGTTTAAAGCAGCAAGTGAAAAAAGACACTCTACACACACACACACACACACACACACACACACACAATACAGCAGATTTGTTTTCAGAAACAATGTAATTCATGGGACAGTGGAATGATACCTCTAAAGAAGTGAGATAATAAATCAGTCAAGACTTCCTAAGGCCGTGAAACCATGTTTCAAAAATGAAGGCTAAATAACAAATTTTTCCTATTCAAACTGAAGTTGAGAAAATTTATAACCAGAAACTCTGTATTGCAAGAAAGTTTAAAAGACATTCTCAAGACAAAAGTGACATCTGATAGAATTTGGAACTTTTAAAAGGAATGCATACTTCTGGAAATTATAAATATGAGTAAATCTATTTTTTCATTGTTATACCTCTAACGGACAATTAAACATTTAGAACAAAGATAATAAGAATGTATCAAAAGTGTGTATTTAACTGTCAGATGTACAAAGCTTAGTAAAGGTCAAGAGAGATAAAATAGATGTATACTGATGTCAGGTTCTTACAAAATACATGAAATGGTAAAATATTAGAATTTATCCTGTGATAGCTAAACATGTACATTGTTAAATTTAAAGCAAACACTAAAAATAAAAATAGAAATGTAACTAATAAATAAATAATACAGATAAAATGAAATGTTAATATTAATCAATTCAAAAGTAGTAATAAAGAGAGAAATAAAGATCAGATAGGGCAAATTTTAAAATGGTGGAGTTAAATTCAATCATGTAAATAATTACATAAATGTTAATCAGTTAATCACTCACTTAAAAATCAGAGATTGTCTTGATCAAAGATAGGTCGAGTTTTTACTCTTGGTTTCCAGCATCTAATCTGTGTCATTGACAGGAGTGTCCTTCTTCAGAGTGGACCTTCCCACAACTGGTGGTCTTAGAATAAGAGCTGGCCGTGAGAGAAAGGCTAACCATGTGGTTTAGGATGGTGCTTGGCCACTTCAGAGTGAGGGATTTATGTTGTATCAATCAATAGGAAGATTGAGTTCAAATACATCAACAATCCAATAATCAGTCAATCATGCCTACAAAACAAAGAGCCAATAAAATCTCTGAATGTCAAAATTTTAGTGAATATCCCTGCTTGGTTGCTGTGATAAGTACATTGCCATGCTAACAAAATTAAACATCCCTTGAAGTCTGTATTGCTTCAAATATAATATATGAAGTGATATATTTAACACTAAATGTCACATAATTATAGAAAAAAATGTCAAACTGATAAGCAATTATTGTGAGCCAAAGATGGTAGTATCAGCATTGTAGGTAGAGGTACATAATTTAAAAGGCATTTTTAACATAAAAATACTAGTTTGAGTTTGAAAATCAAAAACAATATTTTAGCATTTTGTAATACAAATTTCTGAAAATAGAGCAAAAAAAATTTTAAACTTGTGATAGATTGACAAAGAAAATCATTACTGTCAATCAAGATCATAGCCTACTGAGAAAGCATGACAGTTACATACTAATAAAAAATAAAATGGAATTTGGAAAAACAGAGAAATATGCTGAAATGTGTCCAGATAAAAAGATCAGAATAGTGAAGAGATCCCAAGTTCATGTTACATAGGAAGAATTAGTAGAAAGGAGGTTATGATTTTTATTTAATAGAATAAAATATTGATTAGAGAAGAAAGTGGTTTCCAAGTATTTGAACAAATGTCATATGTAAGTGAGAATGTATTTGTTTGGAATTTTCAAAGCCCTAGGTCCTTCTGAGTAGAATTTACAAAAAGAGCTGTTTTCTTGACTCTCAGAATGTTAATATCTCCACCTTTTCTAAACTCTGTACTGTGAGGGTTGACTAAAGAGCATCTTTGGAGTGGAGTCGGGTGGAGTGGCAATAGCACCATTGTCATTTAAGAGGCAAGAGCTGTGAATCAATGTGAAGGATTCCAGCACGTGAAACTTGTTTTCAAGTCTCTTACCTATCATCTCAGTTCTCAGTCATCAACTGTCTTCCATCTGTGCAATACAAAGACTATTACAATTTGGGCCTGAAGTGAAACGGAAGTGATATGTTTGATAGGAGAATTTTCTGACAGTGATGTTAATTAAGGCATGGAATATGTAACCAATGAAATCTCTTTATTGGAGGTCTTCACATGCAGGTCACCATCTCCTCTTCCAGGTTTATATGGGATGGTTTACATTTTCTTGCAAGCATTAAGATAAACACAATGACTTCTTTTTTTTTTTTTTTTTTTTTTAGTTGGAGTCTTGCTCTGTTGCCCAGACTGGAGTGCAGTGGCATGCTCCCGGCCACTGCAGCCTCACCCTGCTGGGCCTCAGCGATCCTTCCACCTCAGCCTTCCAAGTAGCCTGAACTACAGGCGTGCGCTATCACATCCGGCTAATTTTTGATTTATTGTAGAGATGAGGTCTTGCCAAGTTGCCCGGGCAGGTCTCGAAGCACAGGTTCAGGAACTTATTCTTTGTAAAAGCAACACTTTTGTTATAAATCTTTCAAAAGTTTATTAAATTTATAACCTATTTAAAATATGTAAAATTATTCAAAATTTTTTTAGAGTTTTATTAATTGGACAAAGTTATAATTAAGACCTTACCTATTTTAATGCATTGAATATATTAATTCTCTCAAATAATTATAAACTATGTTTTTTTCATGCATTAAATCATCTTACATTACAACGAAGACTAAAAATCTCTTCTTTCTCTACAATTGAACTCCCCAGAGTCACATTTAAGTACTGTTGATGTGAGTATATTTTAAAGTTTCCACTTCCATTTTTAAAAATTTACATCTGTTTTTTTGCTGGGAAAGCTAATAATTTGGGTTTTTAGAATTGTCTCTGAAGTAAGAGTAAATAAGAACTGAATGAGGACCTGACACTGTTGCTAAAAATTAAAGTGTAGGATCATTATCTGTTTAAGAATTCCCCCCCTCAATTTTGTTCTTTAGTAGCTATTGAATAGTCCCTCATAATTGTCATTTAGACGAATGAATGCTAATGTGTCAGTTATCTACTGCTGTGTAACAAATTACCCTCACAGTTTAGCAGCTTAAAACAATACACATTTATTATCTCACTGTTTCTGTGAGTCAGGAATCTGGGCACAGATTAATTAGGCCCTATGTATCACAGTCTCTTACAAGGCAGCAATCAAAATCTGAGGTCTCATCTGAAGGCTCCCCTGGGGAAGAATTCACTTCTAAGATCACTCATGTGATTGTTGATAGAGCTGAATTCCTCATGGCTGCTGGAAGGAAGGCCTCAATTCCTCACTGGCTATTGGCCAAAAGACACCCTTAATTCTATGCCATGTGAATGAGCATCTGAAATATATTATCTGCTTTATCAAAGCCAGTAAGAGAGCACCTTGTAGCAAGGCAGAAGTCACAATCTTTTATAACCTAATCACAGGAGTGATAGCCTATCACTTTTGCCATATTAGAAGCAAATTACTGCCGGGCTCGGTGGCTCAGCCTGTAATCCCGTGCCTTGGGAGGCCAAGGTAAGTGAATTGCCTGAGCCTGTGGGTTCGAGACCTGCCTGGGCAACTTGGCAAGACCTCATCTCTACAATAAATCAAAAAAATTAGCCGGGTGTGGTAGCATGCACCTGTAGTTCCAGCTACTTGGAAGGCTGAGGCAGAAGTATCGCTGGAGCCCAGCAGGTCGAGGCTGTGGTGGCCGTGAGCGGCCCCTGCACTCCAGTCTGGGTGACAGAGTGCGACTCCAATTCAAAAAAAAAAAAAAATAGAAGCAAATTACTAGATCCAGTCCGCAAACCAAGGGGAGGAGATGACACAAAGGCATGAATACTGGGAAGTGGGTCTGACTGAGAGCCATGTCAAAAGCTGCCTACCATAATTACTATACCTCCCTAATTGTTCTGTCAGGCAGGCATAAAGGACATTTGTGCACAGCTGAAGGAAATTATTGGGTGTATTTGTATGATGCAATAAAATGTATGAGATCCAGTTTAACAGAAAGGAACAAACCAAATAAAACTTTTAAACTGATAAAAATTAGACATCTATTTGAATTGTATTGTTGAGTGAGAACAGTCATATGTTGGAGCTAAGGAGTATTACAGCGCGCATGTGGTATGGATGAAATCACAAAACCAAAGATTCAGGTCAAGGATTTGAGTAGTCATGTCCTGGAGACTGAGCTGCTTACAGAGGAGAAGTAGAAGTTTGAAAACAGAGGGTAGTAAGCTGTGGTGGGAAGTATACAAATGAACAGGTAGCACATTTAGTCTTAACTTAGGTCTCTACTTCTTTGTTAAAATGTAGTCTTGCATATGCCACTTAAAGTATCAGTTTCAAAAATAACAGAAAGTAAAAGTGAATTTATTCCTGGAGGTTTGAATTAAATGGTGGGATAAGACTCATTTCTGCTCTCAGAGCCACAATTGAACTACTGATGTAGGGTATGCCAAAGTCTCAGCCTTTGCTGAGCATAAAGTCTCTCTTTTCAACAGCCTACATTGACTCGCAGTGGAAACTGGTTGAAAAAATAGGCTAAATCTTACCAGTACTTTCAATGTAACCAGGTGTTCACAGTCATAAGTACATAGATAGCATGAATAAAAGCTATGGAACCCAAGTTCAATTCAGAATCAGAATATTTAAAATAAGTAAGTACAAGCCAAAGATCAATTCAGACTCAGAGTATTTAAAAGATGTAAATACAATTTGAAGTGGAAAGAAACGATTGTAATTTAAAGGTGACATGTATCCAGAATAGAAAGACACAACACAGGACTTTGATCTTATATAAGAGCCATCTCGTTTGCATTTCAGTTTAAATTTTTATTTCAGGGAAAAATATAACTGTTTCTCAAAGGAGTTGACAGGCAATTATGGCATAGCTCACAGACATATTTGTTTTATCCTCAGTAATTAAATAGCATAGCTATCTAGTGGAGAAAAAAGCAAAGCAAAGTAAGGTCTTAGAATAAAACTATACCCTGTTTATTTTATATTATGCATGTGGTGATGATGCCAATGATCAAGGATAGGGATTGCTGATAGCTACTTCCCAATACCACTGTCTCAAACACATAAATGTGTCCATGGGCAGTGCACATTCAAGAAAGCATAATGTTAAAATATTAAATGTCAGCTTACTCGCAGGTATTTATTCCTTTAATTTTTTTAAATTTTCAGTTAGCTGATGATCTAAAGACGAGGCCAACACAACTAGTGAAATTAGAAACGTAATAATTCTAAAAATGATATTTTGCTAAAGTTTGGCATTTCGGTACTTATTATTAGATATACCTCCTTTAGATACAATTATATATAGAAAATGTATATGACTTTATCCACCCACCCTCATTCTCTCCCTTTATCTACACAGCCAGCCTCCTTGGAATCGTGATCAACAATTTAACTCATTGCATTACACATTCTGTCTAAATCAACTAGACAAGGTATCAATCACTAAAGTCACTATAGGTTTTCCTTTACCTATATCCAGGAACTAACATATTTTTTTTTCTATTTAACCATACTTATTCTCTTGGTAACATCTGGCCCTAGAGATTTCTCTTCACTTTTAGCTTTGAAAAGCAAATAAGCATTCCTCATTCCAGCTGTTCTCTCAGAGCCTCTTCAGCTTTGTTTGCTTATTATTTATTTAGTTATTTGGTTGAGTGAACTTCATAAGTGTAGTTTGCATTCCATTTTCATTTTACATGCTATCTAGGACATTTTAGTCATTTTCAGAGAATAGACTCCCATCTTTATAGTTTCCACTCCAGTTTTTATATCTCTACCCTTCCTTTAAAGCTCTAGGTCAGTATTTTCATCAGACCACTGAGCAACTTCATCTGGGGGTCCCGGAGATATGAGAGATTCAGCATGTCTAAAATTAAATTCTCTTTCTCTTTTACTGTACTTTCCTGTTTGTATTTTCTATCTAGCATGAAATCATCATCAATCGGCCAGTTGCCTTAACCATCCCTGACATCTTTCTTTTATTTTTTTATTTTTTATTTTAAATATGTGGGGTACAATTCAAGTTATGAACATAAGAGGTCATTTTACAGGAAAAGTTTGGGCCTTCCTTTGGTCCCCACTTCATCTGGTTTGCGAACGGGTACCCTTATTGTTTTTATGTGGGCCCCCTCCCTCCACTGGCAGCGTCCCACTACTGCCAATCTCTTTCTTATAGTATTATGGTAAATGTTCAGGATCTGCTTATGAGCGAGTACATGTAGTACTCAGGTCTTTGTTTCTGTGATAGATTACTTAGTATTATAGACTCTAAATCCATTCAAGCTGCATAATATTCCATCGTGTATATGTACCACACTTTCTTTATCCAGGCCACTTTTGGTGGTCAGCATGGTTGACTCCATGATTTTGCTATTATAAATAATGCTACAACAAACATGCATGTGAAGGTATCTTTTTAATAGAATGATTTGAGTTTCTCCAGGTATATTCCCAGAAGGGATTGCTGGGTCATATGAAGGGCAATTTTTAGATCTTTTGGGAATCACCACACTCTTTTCCACAGAGTTTGTACTAGTTTACACTCCCACCAACAGTGCAGAAACATTCCTTTACAAACAACCCTATTAAAAAGTGGGCAAAAGATATGAATAAACACTTCTCAGAAGAAGACATATGAGCAGCCAACATGACATCTTTCTTACCACTGCCACCCCTACAATCAACAAAGGCTGCATCCTCTCCCACGTCCCTGTGCCTGGATTCCCTGCTCAATGCCCACTGCTATGCCTTCATTCAAGTACTTATCGTTTCCCCTGAGGCTACCAAAGTAACTTTCTAGTTGCTCATGCATTGTTTTCCCAATCTCTCCCCTTACACATCTTTTTTTTTCCTTTGTGCCAGAAGCATTTTTTAAAATGTGTGTCTTATGTGTGTTGTATGCTGTTTAAAAGCCCACTTTATTATCTATAGAATAAGTTCAATGTCCTTAGATGATACTGTAAGATTCTTCACATTTTCTGGTCCCAGTTATCTTTTCAGACTCATCCCTTGACAATTTTCTTTCTGTTTGCACAAACTTCCTGTGTGTGCTTCATACTTTTAAAAATGTCTTAAAGGAGTCTTCTTTTTTCTGCTCACTTTGCCAAACTCATACAACTTCCAAACCTCATAAAAAAAATGCCTGGTCTTCTATGAAATTTTCCCCAGTTTGAAAGTCAGAATAAGTTATTACAATTTATTTTTACCATTTGTGTGTGGTAAATATGTCTATCAAACAATGTCAATTATATTATGAAATTAATATTTGCTCATGACTTTCCCTCTACTAGACTCTGACCTGTTTATGGGTGAGCAATGATTTTTCCATGCTTGAGACATTATTTATTTATTTATTTTTTGAGTTGGAGTCTCACTCCGTCACCCAGGCTGGAGTGTAGTGGCCACTCCCGGCCACCACAGCCTCGGCCTGCTGGGCTCCGGCGATCCTTCCGCCTCAGCCTTCCAAGTAGCTGGAACTACAGGCGCGCGCTACCACGCCCGTCTAATTTTTTATTTATTGTAGAATGAGGTCTCTCCAAGCTTCCCAGGCAGGTCTCGAACCCGCGGGCTCAGGTAATCCACTCACCTCAGCCTCCCAAAGCGCGGGATTACAGGCTGAGCCACCGAGCCCGGCTTGTTTGAGACTTTATATTTGAGCAATACATATTAGGTGAATGAATAAATAAATGCATGCTTTTATAAGTAAAGAAGCACTGAATTTTGTAGGTGATGACTACTTTATTCAGTGTTCCCCTTTTCTATTATCAAAGACGATGCTACCTACATAATCTTATTCCTACCAATGTTGCCAGCTTTTTATAAAATGCCATTTTTTGAGAGTTCTCAGTATCTATATTTTAACCATTCTGTCTCTAAGGTTGAAGTAGTAGCTGGTGTATAATTATTGGCAAATGCAAATTTTCTTAAATTTTTTACTTTTTATATGCATATTGCACATCAGGACATGTGTGTTTCCCATAAGTCAAGAATAGATGCCTACAAATTTCTAGGGTAGCCTCTCTATGAGCTCCTGGGGGAAAGAAAAACACTGTTTCACCAGGAATTTTTCTAAACTCTGTAGTCAAACATATGCCTTTGGGTCATGTTCCTAGATGTTCAACTGTTGTTCTCAATGCATCTCTAACACTTTTAAAAAATGGATAAAGGGTTAAGATCTAATATTGCAGTTACACATACATAAGAAAGTGGAGAAATACCTATTTACAACTTCATTTAAGAAGCAAAGCTTCCTCCACATAGAGGAAAGACTTTAAGATTGGTAATTTTATTTCATTGGGAATGCTGGAATGCATACAGTCCAGCAGATCTACATGATGAATGACACCAATAAGGCATAAATTATTTTACTGCATTGTGTCTTAACTCCCTAAAGCTTTTAATTAATGATGCAAAGACAGAGACCAAGGATTGGGTTTTTTTCAGTCAGTACAAAGCAAATAATGATGAAAAGGCATGCTCTATTGAATAAAAACAGAGAATTTGCATGGAAGTTCACTCTAGAACTTATGTATATTGTCATTCAGTGTCTGTTTCAATAACTTGCTTACTTCTCAAAGAATTTCCAGACTATTACAGGAGATACGCTATCTGGAAAAAAAGACTTCTACTTGTGGTACATTCAGATGCTGAAAATTTTGAAAAATTGAAACTCATTAGATTTCCAAAAGATCAAAACCTCAAAAAGCTTCTAAACCAAGAGAGTTTTGCCAATGTTGGTGAGTCAAAATCTGAAAACTAAGTTAGAAACACATCTTTAATTCGAAAAAGAATATATTTTCAGAATTTGGTGACTATTAAAGCATAGTAAGTTAAAGCTTTTGATATATGTGCATATGCATATGTAGGAATTGTTAGGATAGAAAGAGGTTCATTTTTAGAATAGAAAGATGTGCACTATGTGATATAATATGTGGGTATAGACTGCCTACTCTATTAATTTATTAACCAATTTTTCTATTCAGCATGTATCCTTTATAAGTTTAAAATAGCTATTGCTTGCTATATATCTGATAGACATTAGAGATATTCTAGTGCATATGATCAGTTCCCTAACCTTCTGGATATTTCAGTTCAGTAGAAAATAAAGACAAATGAGTAGAGGAAACAAGAATCTAAGAAGAACTAAGATAATTGAAGAAAATGGAAATCTAGAGGGGCACCAAACAGGACACCTAACTCAGACTTGGGTCAATTCATGTTTGGAGGAAGAAATGTCTCAGGAAGATGGTGGCAAGGAGTTGCATGCAGACAGAATATGAAAATTTTGAAATACCTGAATGGAGAGAAAGCATGTTGGACAACTGCAAGAATCTAAGAATGGCTACACCAAAAGAGAACAGCAAGAGCTTGATGAGACTCTAATGAGTGGTTAATGGTTTTTGTGAATTCAGTCCCAGATATTTTCTTTTTTTTCTTTTTTTTTGAGTTGGAGTCTCACTCTGTCGCCCAGGCTGGAGTGCAGTGGCCGCTCCCGGCCACCGCAGCCTCGACCTGCTGGGCTCCGGCGATCCTTCCGTCTCAGCCTTCCGAGTAGCTGGAACTACAGGCGCGCGCTACCACGCCCGGCTAATTTTTTTGATTTATTGTAGAGATGAGGTCTCGCTTGCCCAGG
>CAUYQG010033892.1:0-36073 GCA_963574415.1 Tarsius wallacei | reverse complement strand
GTGGCAATGCTCTCGGCCACCGCAGCCTCGCCCTGCTGGGCTCCAGCGATCCTTCTGCCTCAGCCTTCCAGGTAGCTGGAACTACAGGCGCGCGCTACCACGCCCGGCTAATTTTTTGATTTATTGTAGAGATGAGGTCTCACCAAGTTGCCCAGGCGGGTCTTGAACCCGCAGGCTCAGGCAATCCACTCACCTCAGCCTCTCAGAGCACAGGATTACAGGCTGAGCCACTGAGCCCGGCTTTAAAATAATTTTTTAAATTTTATAACAGATTTAGATTTACAGAAAAACTACAGAGATAGTACAAATTTTCCATATACCTCACATCCAGTTTTCCCTAATTTTTCCATCTTACTTGAGTATGGTACATTAGTTACAAGTAAGAACCAATGCTGACATATTGTTAACCAAAGTCCACACTTTATTTAGTATTACTCAGTGTCCATTCCCACCCAGGACACTACATTTGTTATGTCTCTAGAGATTCCTTTTGGTTGTGACAGTTTCTTAGATTTTCCTTATTTTGATAACCTTGACAATTTCAAAAGTACTGGTCAGGTATTTTGTGGAATGTTTCTCAATTGAGATTTGTTGAATGTTTTTCTTAGGATTGGACTGGGGTCATAGGTTTTGGGAGGAAGATCATGGAGGTAAAGTGCTATCTTCATCCCATCATATTAAGGGTACATACTATCAACATAATTTACCACTGTTGATATTATCTTGAGCTACGGTAGTTAGTATTTGTCCAGTTTCTCCACGGTAAAGTTAATCCCTTTCCCCTGCATTTCATAGTATATTCTTCGGAAAGAAGTCATTATGTGTATCCCACAATTAAGGAGCAGGAAGTTACAATCCAACTCTTTGAAGAGGGATTAGTTACACAAAATACTTAAAATTTTTTACATGGTAGATCTGTCTCTTCTCCATTGTTAAATCTACAATTATACCAGTGCAGGCTTGAAGATATTTATTTTATACTTTGGTTTCTAATCCAATACTACCTTACTTTGTTGTTCAAATGGTTCCAGCTTTGACCACTGGGAGTTCTTTCAGTTGCTTCCTGTATCCTTTGCATCATGGGAATTTTCTGGTTTTTTAGCACTTACTTCCTGTTACTACAAGATACTCCAGGCTCATCTTGGGTTATCTGCACCAGTCCTAGTATAAGCCATTTCTCCAAGGAGGCCTGATTCCTTTATTGGAGAATGGTATTGGAAACCACGATCAGGGTGCTAGGTGTGCTCATTGTTGCTGTAGCATTCTTAATTTTAGGGTCTCTCAGCTGACTGAGTAGGGGAACATATGTGTGTATACTACCCATATATACATATATCTATAAATATTTCTATATGTAGCTATCTATATATTAAATTAAACACGAGTTATACTGATATCTCCAACTCTGATCCACTTCCACATGGATCACTCTAGCCTCCTTCCCTTGCTTATCTGTAAACTTCCACTTCCAATAGCAGGAAACCTGACTCCCACCATCTGCCATCTGTCTATTGTTCACATCCGGTATCCATGTACTATCAGAATTGTTAACAAGACTATCACTGGAAATAACCGTATCACAGAAGCACTGCTATGTGCAGCTTCATTTGTCTTCTGCTTTACTGGCTCCACTCATTTGTGATGTTACTTAAGACAGCACCTTTCCCCTCATCCCCTTTAGTTGAGGTTGCATCATCTATTTGTAATACTTACAGTCTTTGGACACGGGCTGCATTCTATCCTGGGATGATTTTTTTTTTCCATTTGTATACATTAAGGTTCACTCACTGTTAATGTTCTATTTTTCTTTTTCTTTTTTTTAAATTCCCAACCCCCATGGGTTTTGACAAATGCGTACTGTCCTGTATCCATCATTATAGTACTAGAGAGAATACTTACACCACCCTAAAAAATCCCCTGTGCTTTACACATTCACCTCCTCCTTCTCCTTTTTTTGTTATCTCAATAGTTTTGTCTTTTCTAGAATGTCATACATTTGGAATCATATAGCCTTTTCAGACTGGCTTCTTTCACTTGGCAATATGCATCTAAGGTTCATCCATGTCTTGTCATGGCTTGATAGTTCATTTCTTCTTATTGTGGAATACTATTCCATTGTATGAATGGATCATAATTTGTGTATCTATTTCTCTATTAGAACATAAAATGGTTGCTTCCAGTTTTCACTGATTATGAATAGAGCTACTATAAACATTCATGTGCAGGTTTTTGTGTATGCACAAGTTTTCAAATCAGTTGAGTAAATAGGAGGGCAACTGCTAGATTGTAGTAAGACTATGTTTAGCTTACAAGAAACTGTAAAGCTATCTTCCAAAGTGGCTGTACTATTTTGCCTCCCCAATAGTAATGAAAGAGTTTCAAATATTGTTCTACATTTTCATCAGTAATTGGTGTTGCCAGTTTTTGAGTCTTAGAAAATCTAATAGGTATGCATATACAAGTGGCTCCTTCTTTATATACTTCTGTTTTATGTATACCTAAGTAAAGTCATCCCTCTGTATCTGTGGGGGACTGATTCCAGGACGCCTGCAAACACCACCAAAATCTGTGGATGTTCAAGTCCCGCAGTCAGCCCCGCAAACCTGCAGATACGAAAAGTTAGAATGTCAGTATTCTGTATCACCAGGTTTCACATCTCATGAATACTATATTTTCTACCCATGATTGGTTGAGTCCACAGATTTGGAACCCATGGATACAGAGGGCTGATTTTTACAAGAGTGCTTTTGTAAATGGCAGTTTTCTAAATTTCAAATTCTAATTGTTCATTGCTGGTAGACAGAAAAGCAAGTACATTTTGTATATTAACCTTATATAATGCAACCTTGGTAAATTTAACAGTTTCAGAAGTTTGTTGATTTGGGATTTTCTACACAGACTACCAGACAGTTTTATATTCTTCTTTTTATATTAGATTGTTTTAACAAATTATCACAATCTTAGTGGCTCAAAACAACAGAAATGTATTCTCTCGCCAATCTACAGGCCAGAAGTCCAAAATAAAGGTGTCAGCAGAGCCACACTCCCTGTGGAGCCTCTAGGGAGAATCAGTTCCTTGCCTATTCTAATGGCTGCCAGCATTCATCAGCTGCCTCACTCCAATCTCTGCCTCTCTCTTCTCTTCTGTGTATAAGTCTAATCACCCTTAGTGTCTTTCTTACAAAGATCCTTGGGATGGCAATAAAGGCTCATCTGGATAATACAGAATAATCACCTCACCTCAAGATCCTTAAATTAATCAAACCTGCAATAACCCTTTATTTCGAATAGGGTAACAATCACAGGTTCCAGGGATTGGATGTGAACCTATCCAATCAGCCTACCCTATTTTCCAGTCTGTACACATTTCATGTATACTTTTCATGTCTAGGACATCTTATTCAATATTGAACAGCAGTGACAGAGAACATCCTGGCCTTGTCCTTAGGAGTTTCTTAGGGGGAAAGTATCTAGTTTCTTAATACTAAATATATTAGCTGAAGTCTGTTTACAGATGTTTTTATTTAGGTGAAGACATCTCCTCTAGTCCTAATTTGCAAGTCTTTATTATGAATGGGTGCTGGAATCTGTCAGATGCCTTTTCCATATCAATTAATATATGATTTTTCTTCTTCAGTTTATTAACATGAATTATATTATGTTGCATATTCAGTCTTGTATAACTGGAGAAAATCCCACTTGGTTGTGGCATATAATTCTTTTTATACATTGTTAAGCTCATTTTGCTAACATCTTGTTAAGAATTTTTGTCTCTATATTCACAAAAAAATATTGATCTACAGGTTTTCTTTATAAGTGCGTATGTGATTTTGGAAATAGGGTAATGATGGTCTCACCAAACAAGTGTTCTCTCTTCTATTTTCTGGAAGAGATTATAAAGAATTGTATTATTTTTTCCTTCAATGTTTGGTATAATCCACCAGGTAAACCATCTAGAGTTGGTGTTTTCTTTTGGAAGGTCAGAATTAGTTTTCCTTAATAATTTGTTAAATCATTAAATAATAAATCAAGTTATCCCACTTTGCAGATGACATGATTCTATACATCGAAAACCCAAGAGAATCTATCAAAAACCTACCTGCACTGATAAAAGACTTTGGCAAAGTCTCAGGGTATAAAATAAATGTGCAAAACACAATTGCATTTCTAAACACCAATAATAAACAAACAGAAACCCAAATAAAAAGCAAAATTCCATTCACAATAGCCACAAAAAAGGAAGGACTTTGGTACCTTCCTAACCAAACACGTGAAAGACCTTTAAAATGAAAACTACAAAATACTGCTCAAAGAAATCAAAGATGACACAAACAAGTGGAAAAATATTCCATACTCATGGACTGGAAGAATCAACATTGCTATGATGTCCATTCTACCTAAGGCAATCTACAGATTTAACGCAATACCCATCAAATTACAAGCAACATTCTTCTCAGGAATTCATATGGAAACATAAACGACCACGAATAACCAAAACAATCCTCAGCAAAACAAAACAAAAACAAAAAACAAAAAACAAAGCAGGAGGCATCCCACACCCAGACTTTAAACTTTATTAAAAAGCTACAATAATCAAAAACAGCCTGGTATTAGTATAAGAACAGGCATATAGACCAACGGAATACAACTGAGATTCTAGAAGCAAAACCTCAACTTCTCAACCAATTCTTCTTTGACAAAGTCCCCACCACCAAACACTGGGGAGAGGAGAACCTATTCAGTAAATGGTGCTGGGAAAACTGGCTGACCACATGCAGAAGATTGAAACAAAGACCCCTACCTATCACCATTCACAAAAATCAACTCTAAATGAATCAAAAACTTAAACGTAAAACCTCAAACTATGAGAACCTTAGAAAAGGCAGGAGACATCCTTATGGAAATTGGAACTGGCAACCAATTCCTGATCAAAACTCCAATAGCCCATGCCATAAGAGATAAGATAGACAAGTGAGACCTCCTCAAACTGACAAGCTTCTGCAAAGCCATCAACAGAGCAGGGAGACAGCCCACAGACTGGGAAAAAATATTTGCCAACTCTATGTCTGACAAAGGCAAAACATCTAGGATCTACAAGGAACTCAAACATGCTGAAAAGAAAAAAACAAACAACCCCATTACAAAGTGGGTAAAAGACATGAATAGACAGTTCTCAAAAGAAGACATACAAGCAGCCAACAGATACATGAAAAAATGCTCAGCCTCACTAGTCATCAAAGAAATGCAAATTAAAACTACACTGAGATACCACCTACTCCAGTCAGAATGGCCATCATCAATAACTCAAAAAATAACATATGCTGGAGAGGACGTGGTGAAAAGGGAACACTTCTACACTGTTGGTGGGAGCGTAAACTAGTACAGCCTCTGTGGAAAACAGTGCGGCGATTCCTAAAAGTTCTAAAAATCGACATTCCATATGACCCCATAATCCCCCTACTGGGAATATACCCTGAAGAACTCAAATCACTCTATAAAAAAGATACCTGCACATGTATGTTTATCGCAGCATTGTTCACAATAGCAAGAACATGGAACCAACTGTGCTGCCCATCAAAAGTGGACTGGATTAAAAAAAATGTGGTACATATACACAATGGAAGATTACACAGCCATAAAGAAGAGCAAAATCATGAACTTCGCAGCAACCTGGATGGGCTTAAGAGTCTATAATATTGAGTGATCTTTCACAGAAACAAAGAACTGAGTATCACATGTTCTCACTCATAAGTGGACCTTGAGCGACTATTAGAAAAGGATTGACAGTAGTGGGAAACTGTGGGGGGGTGGGGGGGACGGGGAGTTGGGATTGGCAGTAATAGGAAACTGCCTGGGGAAGGGGGCACACCTCTCAACAAGGGTACCTGCACAATGAATATTTGTATACCTAACCCTAAATTGTACCCCACAATTTTAAAACAAAAAATTTAATGGTGAAAAAATAATAATAATTTGTTAAATCATTAATAAAATTGTTTTACATTGTATAATTAAGATATTTTATAAAATATTTACATAAATATGTAATATGCTTAAATATTTTATGTAACTATATTTGTATAATCTATGTTAAATATTCACATTAAATATTTATATGATAAACTTAAAAATTTCTTTAATAGATATAGACCTTTCCAGACTACCTATTTCTCCTTGTGAGTTTTGGTCATTTATGTCTTACAAAGAATTGATCCATTTCATCTATGTTATCAAATTTGTGGACACAGAATTGTTCATATATTCCTTTATTATCCTTTTAATATCCATAGTAATAGTAGATGAGCCTTCTTTCATTTCTTATTTGGGTTTTGTGTCTTCTCTCTCTTTATTTTTTATAGAAACAAGGTCTGCTATGTTGCCTAGGCTAGTCTTAAACTCCTGGGTTCAAGCAATCCTCCTCCCTCAGCCTCCCAAAGCACTGGAATTATAGGCATGAGCCACCACACACGGTCTTCTTTTACTCTTGGTTAGCCTAGTTAGAGGTTTATCAATTTCATTCATCTTTTCAAAGAAGCAGCTTTTAGGATAAAACAATTTTCTCTATTGCTTTTGTTTTCAATTTCACTGATTTCTGTTCTAATTTCTATTTCTTTTCTTCTGTTTGCTTTAGGCTTAAATTGCTTTTTCTACTTTCCCAAGGTGAAAGCTTACATTATTGATTTTAGAGAATTCTTTTCTAATATATGCATCTAATGCTATATATTTTTCACTAAGTATTGCTTTTGCAACATTCTGTAAATTTTGATGTATTTTTATTTTCATTTAATCAAAACATTTTTTAAATTTCTCGTTCTTCTTTGACCCATGTGTTATTTAGCAATGAGTTGTTTAATTTCCAACAATCTGGGGATCTCTCAGCTATCTTTCTACTATTGATTTCTAGTTTAGTTCCTCTGTAGTCTGAGAACATACTTCGTATGATTTCCATTCTTTTACATTTGTTAAGGTGTGTTTTATGGGCCAAATGTGGCCTATCCTGGTTAATGTTCCATATGAACTTTAATATGTATTCTGCTGCTGTTGAAGTTTTCTACAAATGTCAATTTGATGACGTTGAATGAAAGTGCTGTTCAAGTCAACTATAACCTTGCTGTTATTCTGCCTGCTTGAGCCATCAATTACTAAAATAGGGGATTTTGAAGTTTCCAACTATAGTATAGATTTATCTATTTCTTCTTTCAGTTACATCAGATTTTGGCTCATACATTGGCTCTCTTGCTAGGTGCCTGTATACTTAGGATTGTATGTCTTCTCGTCATTGTATAATACCCTTTTTTATCTATCTATCTATATATTTATCTTACTTGGTATTCTCTAAGCTTCCTGGATCTGTAGTTTGGTGTCTGTCATCAATTCTGGAAAATTCTTGACTTTTAATACTTCAAATATGTTGTCTGCTCTCTTTTCCTTTCTTCTTCTAGTATTCCAATGATATGTGTGTTCCACCTTTTAAAATTGTCCCAGTGTTTTTGGATGTTATGTTCTGGTTTTTGTCAATCACTTTTTTCTCTTTACATTTCAGTTTAGGAAGCTTCTATTGACCTATCTTCATAGTCACTGATTTTTTTTCTTTCCTTAGCTATGTCCAGCCTACTGATAGACTCCTCAAAGGCATTCTTCATTTCTGCTCCAATGCTTTTGATTTCTAGCACTTCCTTTTGATTCTTTCTTAGTTTCTATCTCTCTAATTACATTACATATTATTTTTTCATGTCATCTATTCTTCCATTTAGTCTATTAATATGTTAGTCACAGTTATATAAAATTATCTGTAAGATAACTCCAATATTTATGTCATATCTGAATCTGGTCCTAATATTTTGAATACATGATTTCTCTCTATAGATTTTTTTTTCCTTGCATTTTAGCACCCATTGTCATTTTTTGTTGAAAGCCACACATGATGTATTGGGTAACAGACTGGAATAAACAAGACTTTTAGTGTGAGATTTTATATTAATCTGGCTAGGAGTTGGACTATGTTTAATGTCTGCTGTAGCTACCACAGTCTTCAAATTTCTAAAGTATCCTTGTTTTTGGCTCCCTTATTTACTTTGGGCTTCCCTTAAACTCCTCCTCAGAGAGAGTCTATGTCTTTTAATTCTGTCATCTATAATCTAGTGTTATTATTCTGTAGTCATGTTGGAGGCTAATGAATGAGAGAGAAGAAGTATTCTATAATCTTATGATTAAATCCCAGCCTTTAGGTGGGCCTATGTCCCTGGGCTGTATCTTTCATTAATTTCTTTTTTAGCTTTTCTCCCCACTTTGGTGAGAGACAACAGGACTGGAGTGGAAAAGTCCTTCTTCCAAGTGGGATAAGACTGGTAAACTTTTGCCCTGGAGAGTAGGCTTTGTTGTGGAGAATATTCCGGGCATATTTCACAATGATTATCTTTTCCTTCCCTTGCCAGAGCCTAAAAAGGATCTTCCTAGGCTCTTCACTGTGAGAACCTAGTAGGGTTCCTGGAGGTAAAATCCACAAAAGTGTGGAAGCTTCATTCAACCTCCATTAATTTGTCAAAATTACCATGGAAGTGCTCCTATGAGTTTTTGGATCTAGCAGTTTCTGCTACAGTTAAGCATACTTCAGTTGTGACACTCAGGATTTGCCTGTCTATACAGATTTCAAGGTAACAGCCTTGTGACCTCAGTTCTTTGATGGGTCTGAGAAAAGCCACTGATTTGTAATTTATTTAGCCTTTTCTTGCTCTAAGGACAGAAGTAACAACTTCTAAGCTCTTTACATGTCAAATGTGAAAATGGAGGTCCTTAAATAGCAAGCCAAGCCTTTATTGTCTAGAAATCAGAAGGGAATGAAAATAAAAATATACATGGTACTTAAGGTGTTTTGGACATACACCAAGAAAATATTATAATAAAAAATAATTGGAAAGGTTCAGAGAGATCACTATAGCTAGAATACTATAGGAAGGCTTCAGGGAATACATAGAATTTGTTATAGAAAGACCATGAAGGAGAGATAAAATTTAAAGATGAGGCTGGCATGATGGCTCACATCTATAACCCCAGTACTCTGGAAGGCCAAAGTGGCAGAATAGCTGGAGGCCAGGGGTTTGAGATCAGCCTGGACAATATGGTGAGATTCCATTTCTACAAAAAATAAAAAAATTAGATGAGCATGGTGGTGAACATCTGTGTAGTCCTAGCTGCTCGGGAGGCTGAGGTGGGAACATCACTTGAGCCCAGAGGTTCGAGGCTGCAGTGAACCATGATTGCCCAACTGCACCCCAGCAAGGGCGACAGAGCAAGACCCTATCCCTTAAACAAAAAATTTTTAAAAAAGAAATAAAGATAAGAGGACACATGGAAGAACACCCTCATCAGAAGAAACCAAAAGCAAAGAATGTATAAGGCACATCCAAACAGTCATGAATGGATATATCTAAGGAACCTGTGTTGAGAATGGGATGAGGGGAGAGGTGGTGTATGAATGTATGTTACAGAACATGTCACTGTAAATACCTCTATGGAAAATATAGAGAGCTTTGAATCCACAAACACTTTTTGGGCTCTGTCCTTTAGGTCTGATCATATGCAATCAGTGTTTTAAGATGCTAAATTTAGTGTCTGTGTTGGATGTGTTGAGGAAGGACACTTGAGAGTCAGATATCACACAAGAGATTAAAAATAGTTCAGGCATGCAGGCACTGGCTATTTCTTCAAATCCAGGAATACGACCTACCTTTAATTACACAAAATATTTTAGAAAGCGCACTAGTACTTTATGATTGTCAAAGAACAATGGATTTTCCAAAGGGACTAAGTAGGCACACACTTTTGTTTTACTTCTCATTTTAATATTGCTTCCTTTGCCCTTCTGCTAAAACAAAATTACCTTAGAGAAATAAATGCTACATTTTGAATTACCAACACCACAGAGCACTACAGACTCTCCTCAGAGCTCATGTAAATCCAACATTAACTAAGCTCACTTCTGCTCAGCTTGGGGAAAAAAAGTCTTATGAGAAAATATCTCAAATTAAAATAGCTATCCATACAAATGTTCTTTCATCAGTGCTCACAATTTCAACGAAATGACTAAACTAGGAGATGAAAGGCCTGAAAAAGTCCAAAGTAACACATTAAATAGACTAATATTCAACTGTGATTAGTTGAAATTAAAATTAATAATAAATTTATAGTATTACATTAAATTTTTTTTTATTTTCCTAATTTGAAATCTTTAGTATAATACTATTTTTGTGGTCTAAAGCAACTCAAAGCTTTTCTAAGGCCTATAATTACAAGTCTCCATGGTACAGTTTCATTAAAAACTTTCATTAAACAACAGCTGCCCTTGTATATGGTCTTCTAATCAATTTGGTCAAACAGAATGACTTCTAATCAGCTGTTGATAAAAATAGAAGATGAAATTTTAATTCTAATAGATTAACCACAAACTCAAGACAGTCTTCAAAATCCATCTAGCTCTATTCTCCAGTGGATTTAATGACTATTCAGCAACTCATTACTAAATAGAACAAGATGAACATTTTCCAGTTCATTAAAGAAATGTACTATGTATTTTTGCATTGTCCTCATGATTCGTTACAGGGAGTCTTAATTACAAGATAATGGATAATGGTTATTAAATGCAGACTGCAGTAATGAAGCTCTATTCATTTGCGAACCTCAGAGACTGCAAAGAGAGGAAAATAAAATTACTTGCTTCAAAAGATTAACGGATCAAATTATTATTCAATTTTGAAAATCTCATTCAGACTTCATAGAAACAAGAAGAGATTAAAAACTAGTATTAAGACCAAAGTAGTACATTTAAAAAAATAATAATATCTTAAGGCTATTACTGCATAATAAGCTTCAGATGTGATTATTAGAAAAACATATAGCTAACAATGGGAAAACATACATTTTTATTTCTTGAACAAATCTTATTTATGATATAGGAAGTTACTAGTAAGATCTTAAAAAGAGTCTTGGTGAACATGGAAGATATATGCTACTATGCTACAAAAGAACAGCACAATGGAAGGTATTATTAACATTTTATACTTCACTAATGAAAAATAGGATTTAAAATCAACTGCTGCTTGAGAAAGCTTGTCATTAAGTGGAATTCACGCCAACCCTATAATAAGAGCTTCTGGGCACATTATTCATTAGCACCATGTTTTCTGTCGCTCTCTAAGAAATTACTGATTAAAGTTAGCAAGGGAGTTTCGTTCAGTAATTCTGACACTAATTTATACTTGCAATCTGCAATGGGACACTTTAAAAAAAGTGTACAAAGATATGAAGGCTCAAATTAAAACAGAGTATTTGACATTGTATTCTTTTACTCAACTTAGGTTTGAAAATAATTTGGGGCAAGATAATAAAGATCCAGTGTTATGGCTGAAGCATTGGACAGAGTTAAAATGGAAACAGAAAGCCCCTGTGGCGGTATCAATATGGTACTAATACTCAATCTGGACACAATTATTCCACACAGACATGATTACATGATCCACAGATAACAGCAATCCATGTGAAAAAGGAGGGAAAGAGAGAAAGAAAAGCGTAAGGAAAGAAAAATAAAAGATGCAAACACCTGCTCTCTCCAGTTCTTTCCTCCAATCTGAATAGTGAGCTATGAAAATACTTCTTCATCGTTCCAGTCCAGCCCATTAGCAAGGCAACAGAGCACCATAATTAAACAACAGAGCATGTACAAGCATAAAGGCAATCAGAAAGCAATCACATCTTCAGGGTTAGAAAATATCTCCAATACCCCAAGAGTAAGATGAGCTCACAATAACCACATTCGTTGCAGTGCCTGTCCTTCAATAAAAATGAAGATGCTACCATTTAAAATAATGCAAAAACAGTATGATTCAAGTGGAATGCAAGGTGGGAACTCTGACTATATAATCCTTGGTTATTGAAAGCAATGTCCCTGGGAGAACATTTTATACAATTCTGCTAACTATTCAATGATAGGTGGAGGAATCACCTGATAAAGAGTCCTTGAGTTATGTCTAATGTCAGAAGTTTCCTTTCACTTTTAAAATGAATTTCAGAATTGTAGTAATGCTGGAAAACAGCTGCCAAGCAAAGCAAATAACTTCTATTTCAGAATGGTTTGCACTGTAAAATCTTTCAAACAACTCTAAGGGTTTCTCTTTAAAAAAATCTGGAAGACGGAAAGGATTATTTAATTCAAATCTTTGTAAGGCCATTTGGTCAGCATTTTAGACCAAGAGTAACACTGGGAAACAAAAAATGTCTCCTAGCTCTATACTTTCTCTAATTTGTATGAGTGTTAGTTCTCCTGAGGATCCCTTCAAAGATCTACATCAAATATCAGCTCCCCAAAATGACACTGCACTTCTTAGCTCTCACCTCTCCTCTCTCCCTGCCCTCTTTTGAGTAAGGTTACCAAGAAAGGAAAGCTATGTAAGTGAGCCCTAAAAGATAATTAAAACAAAGGGCTTCAGAATTTGTGAGTATGCAGAAAACTTCTGAAATATACTTTAAAAGATAAACTTTACTGTTATGTGAAATGTTTTGCCTATGCAGAAGACGTGAAACAAAAAAACAGCAGAAGTACTAAAAGGCATCAAAATTGATGAGTTCAAAAACTGTTTCGAGCAGTACAAAAAGCATCTCAACAGGTATATTGCATCAAAAAAAGAAGACTCTGAAGGTGAAGTGACTGAAGTTTAAAATGTAAGAATAAATACACAATTTTTTATAAATAAATTCTACTTTTTTCTGGGTCTCCCCCTTGTATATATAATAATTTGTACCTTTTTCTCTTTCCCTGAACTCATATTTTAAGGCTCCTCCTAGTTTTCTCTGAAGTAGTCTCCCATTTGCTCCCAAATATGACATCCATAATCCAAGCCTCCTCTCCCTAATCATCAAACTGTAGCCCATCATTGGTCTAAACAGATATGGTTACCTACTGATAGATAAGGTGATATGGGTGACCAAATGAACAGTATTCATACTCAAGCATTAAACTACCCTAAAACATTACTTTTGAGAAAAATACTTCAACACATACATAATTTCTTTAAAAATATATTTTAAGAATAGTATCAACAGAATTTCATGCTGGCCAAAGAAAGAGAATTTTAGTTAAAAGGACTTTTAAAACCAGTTCAGAGATGCCAGCTGAGTCACTGACTCTACTCTTGTGAACTGTCTAGGGTTGCACTGCACTGTCTAATATAGTACTCACTTACCATATGGGGCTGCTAGGTAAGTGTCTGCAATGTGGTTAGTCCAAATTGAAATGTACTAAAAGTGAAAATACACACAGGATTTTAAAGACTTTGTACAAAAAAAAGGGGATGTACATTATCTCAATAATTTTTATTGATTACATATTGAAATTATATATTACATATGTAATCAATTTTATTGATTTCATATTGAAATTATATATTACGGATTCACTGGATTAAATAAAATATATTATTATAATTACTGTTTAACCTGTTTCTTTTTACTTGATTAATGTAGCTACTAACAAATTTTAAATTACAAATCTCTACAAGACAACAGTGTTCTAGGACTTCAGTGAGATACCAAAACATGCAATCACTCTGTGTAGGCTCATAACTTGACACTCTTTCACACCAATATCCTTTATTAAATGTAGGTTTAAAATTTACTGAGGAAGAATTCATTCTGCCTAGAGATAGAGTAGCATAAGATCATCCCTGGTGACAGCACTTGACAATTCTCTCTTGTCCAAACAATTCAGCTCTGCTCCCACATTTGAATATTTCACTCAGCAAAACAAAAGCTATGTAATTAACTCAATCCACCCTCCTTAGAAAGCCAAGAATATCTGTTTAGGGGGCATAAGGGTATGTCCCTAGAATACTTTATGCCTACTCTCAATTACAGACAGTAAATATAATTTCCTCTGTCTTGAACATTTTCAGGGGTTTCAATGCCTATTACAATTAGTACAGTGGGAAACTGGCCAGCCAACTGGTCCTTTAAGTCTATTCTGGAACTGCCTTGATTTTCGTTTTCAAACACACAGAAGTAACTCTAAAACGACATTTATAAACTCATGACTGTGTAGGATTTGTGCTCACATCTCTGTGCTTAACCTAATCACTCTCTTTCCCACTCAACTAATGTTTACTGAACACCTACCATGTGCTAGTACCATTCTAGAAATTAGTGGCGCAGCAATGTACAAGACAAGGATATTCTTTATGAACCTGCACTTTTAGAGGAAACGCCGACTCATTTACATAAATTAAATATGTTTTCTCGTGCTCTGACCATCTAATTAGAAGAGCTCTTTATCTGTTCCATAATATTACTCTCTGTTTTTCAGAGTGCCAGTGGCATTGCAGCAAAGGAAAAAAAAAAAAAGAGATTCATGGTCATTAGGCCAGTACCCTAGAAACAAAATAGAATGCCAGAAATACCCACAGGCATTGTTATCATACAGGTATAATAGTTTGAATATAACATTAAAGCATTTTAGACTCATTATAAAATTTTTAAAAAATCCATCTGCAAATCAAATTACCAATGCCAAATGCCTCAAAACCAAAATGCTTTTTCTTTTTGGTCAGCCTCTATAGCTGATCTTACTGATGTAGGAATCTACGATGTTAGGCAAATGTCCTCTATTTATATGGTAGTTCTAAAGTCATATTATCTGAAAATGACACAATCATACCTAACACAATCTTTTTCCTTTTGCTTTTGCTGAGATGAAGGAGGGAGATGGAACCTCAATACAAGGTACAAATTGAGCATTCCAAATCCAAAATCAAAAATCTGAAATACTCCAAAATCAAAAACTTTGTGAGCACTGAAATGACATTCAAAGGAAATGCTCACTTGGGCATTCTGGATTTCAGATTTTTGGATCTGGTATGCTCAACCCAGTAAATACATGCAAATATTCCAAAATCCAAAAAAATCCAAAACACTCTGGTCCTGGGCATTTCAGATAAGGGATACTCAATCTGTAAAATAAGATTTGGGATCACTATGCTTTGGCAAAGTACGGTAAAATGAAGAATCATTTTAACCAAATAACAAGATAGATATGCTTTAAACAACTGAATTTCATTTTGATTGTGCTTTCTATTGTCACTAGAAAGTTTGGAATATATAGTATATATTAACATTAAAAGTCAGGTATGCTTGTGTGGAATCTATTAACTTGAGAGAAAATTACTCAAATTGAAGAAATAGCTGCTTAAAATGGATTTAGAAATACATTTTACTGAACAAAGCAAGCTAGAAAATTAGGCTACTTTATCAGGATTAGAAAGTGCTATGAATTTTAAACACAAAGCTTTTAAAAACAATGCAGAACATATTTGAGATTATCATACCTCAATGTCATCATAAATCTTTTTTTCTAACAACTGATGATAAGTATGTAGAGTTTCTTTTTACAGTGACCTGTCTTTCATAATAGAAGTTGTGTTAATGTTTCTGTGGGGAGTTTTATCTCCAGGTGATTCTTTCACTGTACCTGGAGACGCATGTGCTTCCCATTAGCAGATCCATAGATGGGTGAACCTTGAACGGGCTCTGAATGGAAAGCATTTACCATGTGCAGCACTGGGGTTGGCCATCTGGGCTATTGCAGTCACTACTTACCATGTACAAAGACAATGCTGCCTCTCTCCTTCTGTTCACAAACAATTTTCAAGTTTAAATTCTGTCTCTATTTTTCAATGAGTCCTGTCTTCATTTTATCTTTATTTATTTTCACTCTACTACCACCAGAGACCTTAATTCCTCAACAAAAGAGGTATATGCTGGCAAAGGAGACAGTAACAGAGCCCAGAAAACCCCATCCATGGGTAAGGGTACAATCACCATAAACTTTTGCCAGGTCACACTGTGCATCATTGGGATATCAGAATTATTCACAAATTCCTGAAGATACATGAGGCATTATATATATTATAATTATAAATAATTTAGGCCAATAAATTTAACAACTTAATATACTTGTACAATGGAATATTTGTAAGCAAACTCCTTAACATCTCACACATCTATTATCTTTTGTGAGGGCCAAAAAAATAGCACAAAAGAGTACATTCTATGTGACTGGATCTTGTTCTATAACTGACAGCGTATACTTGTAAATAATATTCCTTAATCTGCATGTCAATTCTGGAACCGAAGACAAAGATTAAATTATTTGCTTAAGGTCACAAACCTAAAAAGTCACATATATCATGATTTGAACCCAAGTGTTCTGGCTTCATTTATTGCTGTTTCAGTTGTAACATAGCTGTTTCCCAAGGCACCATGCTAGATTTAATCAAGAATGAAAGGCACAGTCTATGTGTCTAGTATACTTCTTGGCCCATAGTTTATACTTGCTATTCTGCTAAGAAGGTATATAATAGAATTGAAGTAATCTTAAAAGAACATTTAAAATTTTGAAATATTTTTATATCCTTTTTCCAATTTTGTGCGTGACTCAGAAAATCCTCAACAAAAATAATTTTTAAATTTCTAATTGAATTATATTGTTTCTTACTTCTGTGATTTTTGAATTAGTTTATTTTTTTAAAAAATCAACTTCACTGAGTTAAATTTGCATTCAGTAGAATTCAGGTATAAGCGTACAGGATGCTGAGTTTGATAGTTTGCATATACCTGTAACCACTACACAAATCAAGAAATAGAACATTTTCATCATCCTAGAAATATCCTTTGTGTCCCTTTACAGTCAATTCCACTCTTTTCACCTGCTGCCCAGGTCATGCTGTGCATCACTGGGACATCAGAATCATTCACAAATTCTTGAAGACAATGAGGCAAGGCGAAAGCAAGGAAAAAGAAGCTTATCAACTGGGCAAGAATTATCCTGACCTAAACTCTGCAAAGTCATGAATTTATAATGAACATGCCTGCATGCTAGGTTCATTTTGCATATCAACTAGAACTCATCTTGGTTCTCCCTGGATGCCATCATAGTAAAAGGGTTCCTTTTCTAAAACTCTTAAATAGAAATTATATACAACCATACAGTAAATATGTATATTTCAGACAAACAGGTTACTTTACACACTTAATACAGAGGTTTTATCTGTCTCTCACAGAACTTCCCATTATAAAACTAATACGTTTGATTAAAAGGCCATTCGTTTTTAGAAGATTTCTCCCCAGCAGAAAACAAAATATAAATAGTTTCTTAACATGTATAATTTCAAAGTTAGATTTTTTTAACCTACCTTTTTTTAAAACCCAATTTTAAAAGTTTTATAGATATTTACTGTTTTTAACACTACTGTATAATTAAGTGTGGCATTTATTTCCTTCCCTTAAAGTATATGCTAGAGTCCTCTATGCCGTAGATATAATTTCACCCTTGTATTTCAGGGCAGTTATTAAAAGTCAGAATCCAAAGTGAATACATGGGTAACTTAAAAAATATAAAACCTTAGTGAAGAAAAAAATTCATCTGTTAAATTTATTGCCAAAATGGAAAATGAGATTCCTAATGATGACCTATAAAGTAAAAAGGCATTTAGAAAACTGTGTTAGTTAACAGTATCAACTTATGGTAGAGATCTATTTATTTGGGCTTTTGTCACACATATTCTACGTTTACTCTTGAGAAGAAGGTTTTCTGGGTTGGCTTGGCCCCATATTTTCTATATTTAATACACAGAAACTAAAAGTGATGACAATTTTTAAGTATAACAATCTAAAAAGTGTAGTAATATGGGATTAATAGATATGACTGGCTTAATCATGGCATTTTTCATCACAAAACCTGCTTAAAGAATAATACCCTTGTAGGGTGTGGTGGCTCACACCTGTAATCCTAGCACTTTAAGAGGATTGCCTGAGTCCAGGTGTTCAAGACCAGCCTTGGCGAGACTTCGTCTCTACAATCAATCAAAAAATTAGCCAGATGTGGTGGCATGCACTTGTAGTCCCAGCTACTTGGAAGGCTGAGATGAAAGGATCACCTGAGCCCAGCAGGTCGAGGCTGCTGTGGCTGTGAGCATGCCATCACACTCTAGCCTGGGGGACAGAATGAGATTCCAACTCAAAAAAATAAAAAAACAAAAAGGAAAAAACCCTATGCTTTCCACTCTCCAGATTCTGAATTTAACCTAATATTCCATTCCATCGTTCTCTTCTACTATCACCTGAAAGCATCTTCTGCTAGCTAATTCTCAAGATGATAACAACAACATTAAGAGGAGCAGTAGCAGGACAGGTCTCCGTTTCTGAGTACTATGAGGTGCCTGGCTTCATCTAAACACTTTACCTGTCTAGCCTCATTTAATCTTCACAATGCCTTAAAAGGCAAGTACTCATTAGCTCCATTTACCAATGAAGAAACCAGGGTTTATGAGACTGAGGAACACATCTTAAGACAACAGCTTTTAAGTGTCATGAATGGAATTTGAATCCATGTTTTTCTAACTCAAAGCCAAGGCTTTTAACCACTACATACTTCTGCCTCCTAAACCAGACTAGCTATTGTTTTGAAGAAACACCCTCTATTAACTTTGTGATACTCTGTATCCTTTCCCTCCCTGTGAAAATCCTACCTCACCCTGTTAAACTGTTTCCTTCAATATGAAATGGGATTGCCATTGCCTTCCTCCTATTTTGAATATAAGCATGATGACAGGTGCCGTGGCAGCCATCTTATAACCATGTGAGAAATGCCAAGAGAGCCACAGAGGCACCAGTTCTGACACTGATGATGAGTCAACAGCAGTGCCTGATCCCTCCAGGGTTCTTGATAGATATTTAACAAAAAACAAAACAACTTAAGCCACTATTGTCAAGTTCTGTGCTATCTGCAGATATACTCAATCCTAGCTGATGCATGGTCTCTGGACTGTTTACTTTCGCTCTGCTGACCTAGAAATGCAATGATTCACTACCAAGTTATAAGTCTGCCTCCCTCACACACTCTACTCTGCCCGAGACCTCTAAGACACCACCAGCTATGTTTATTCAGGTAATTCTTTACTCTATTTACACTGGTAAATCAGACAGAAGTCAAAGTGCAACTAAGCAAAATGTGGAAGAAAAGGTAGCAAGTCAAAGAGGATTTAAGAAAGCTGTTAGGGGCCAGGCACAGTGGCTCCCACCATAATCCTAGCATCTTGGGAGGTTGAGGTGAAATAACTGCTTGAGCCAAGGAGTTCAAGACTAGCCTAGAACACTGACAGACCTCGTCTCCACAAAAAATAAAAAAAATTGACCAGGCATGGTGGCTTGCACACGTAGTCCCAGCTACTCGGGAGGCTGAGACAGAAGAATCGCCTGAGTTCAGGAGGTCAAGGCTGTGGTGAGCCGTGAGCATGCCACTACACTCCAGGCTAGGTGACTGAGTGAGACTCTGACTTGACTCAGAAAGGAGAGAGGGAGGGAGAGAGCTGTTGGGATTAGGAAAAGCTAAAATAAAGAAACCACAGAGCAGCAGGATTTCTGTTGGAGAAGCAACTATCTGAGAGATGAGAGAATGAAGCATCTATACACCAATCTGTCTAAACATGTTACTGAAGAAACAGAGAAAGGAACTGTTACCAATAAATAGAGAATATAAGGAGCTCTAGCAGTAGCAGAATATGGAGGAAGAAACGAAGATACAAGTCTTTAAAAAAGCTAACTGGAGAAGACATTGGGACTGAATGAGCTGACAAATGTTCCTATGTGCCTCCCTCATTCCTCACCCCAGTGAACTACACACTCTTGACCTTGCAACTAGCACAGTGCCCTGTGGATAATATAAACTTAACGCTTAGAAAATCTAAATGAATTCTGTATTAGGCAAGCTTAATAAAGAATAATATCTATAATGACTATAACTAAATTCCTTGACAATTCTACAGCTGCAACTGCCTATTTGTATAAATAAATAAGTTTTTATTTAATTATTTTCTCTAATAAACACTTATCCAGCACATACAATGTGCCAGGCACTAAGCAAAAAGCTTTATAAATAACCTGGCAAATCTTAAAAAATAAGGCTGTAACATGACACCTCAGGATCCCAGTGATGCCATCTTGCTGAGAAGACCTAGGAACGACACACGGAAAAGAAATATTTTCATGGCTAAAGTAGCCAAGAAGGAATTTCCAGCAATTCTTGATGGCAATACGAGCGTACACTTCCCAACTCTTAAGACCTGTCCTTACCTATTCTGTCCCAGCAGAGACATGTGTGAATGGCCACCATGTTCTAGGCCATGCTCAGCATTGATCAATAAGCCTCTGCTCCTGACTGGATACTGCTCTATTCTGAAGAAAAGGCAGAACAGTGTGCTGAGAGATATATCCCTGGTGACAGAGAGAAGGGGGGACAGCCAGGAAGCAGGATCAGGATGCTGTGACAGGTTGGGAGTCCATGTGGGGTATGCCATGTGGAAGTGAGTGAGGTTTCTCTCTCCAGATGTCAGGGCTGGAGAAACTTGAGTATGGAGAGAGAGAGCAGAGAGTTCCCACATATGCTACACAAGGGCTTCTTAGGAAATAACTGGTAAGGTTTGGGCTTTGTTTTCCTGATCTTAGTTCTAGTTTCAGTTAGTTTAACTGAACAAACTCATATTCAATTTTTTCTGTTCTCCTCTTTCTCAACTATTTATTTAGTCAGAGCATTAACACAAAATATTGCAACTGGCAACACAGTTTTTAGCCTAAAGAAAAATTTTTTCTTTTCTTGAAGGGTTTCTGATTTGGGCTGGAATGTCCTCATTTCTTTTTTTCTAGGGAAGAGGAGACTGGGTGAGGAACGGATTGCAACCTATGGATTTTTTTTTAATAAAACATTTTTCACAAAGTTCACATCTAGTTCTCTTCATCTATCAACTAGTTTTCAACAAGTAATGCTACACATTTTCAAATAGATAGGCTTAAACTAAAGTGTGAGGTCTAATAGTGGAATTTCAGACAATGGCCACAGGAATGGGGAGGATGGTATTTAAAGACATTGCAAGAGAACTTTCTTAAATTGGACCACTTAAATCTGCATACTTATGCTTCTAAAGTTACATGTTCATTATAATCCTGTCTGCTTAAAAATTTTTACTCCTATAGGGCGTAATCTTCTGTGTTTGCAGGACTTGACAGAACCTAATAAATATTCACGTGCTCTATTCTTTGGCTCAATATTAATAATGATACATGAGAAAAACTTTGCCATACTTAAAATAAGTTTGGGCAAACTAGTGCAACCTCTTTGGAAGACAGTGTGGCAATTTCTGAAAGAACTAAAAATTGACCTTCCATATGACCCAGCAATTACCCCATTGGGAATATACCCGGAGGAACTCAAATAATTCTACAAAAAAGATACCTGCACGCGTATGTTTGTTGCAGCACTATTCACAAAAGCAAAAACACAGAACCAACCATGTTGCCCATCGAAGCTGGACTGGATAAAAAAATGTGGTACATATACACAATGGAATATTATGTAGCCATAAAGAAAGACAAACATATGGACTTCGCGACAACTTGGATGAATTTGAAGTCGATCATACTCAGTGATTTATCACAGACACAAAGAACAGAGTACCATATGTTCTCACTCATAAACATACCTTGAACAATTATAATACTATAAGAAAGGGATTGGCAGTAGTGGGAAACTGTCAGGGGAGGAGGTGGGATGGCAGTTGCAGGAAACTGCTAGGGGAGGGAGGGGCATACCTCATCAACAAGGGTACCTGCATAATCAACATTTGTATACCTAACCCTGAATTGTACACCACATCTTTATTTTTTTTTAAAAAAAGAATCAGCTCTTGGGCAACTCCCTTGGCCTAGCCACCCCCACTGTGGGAGCTTTCCTGTCCTCTTAATAAATCTTGCTTTCTCACTTAAAAAAAAAAAAGTTTGGTATGATGGGCTTAAACAAAACACACAACAGGTTCTCTTCTAAATGCACGTGCACTGTGAATGGCTTACAGGGATATTTTTATGCAGTATTTCCCAAACTTGTACAAGCACAAGACGCTTTGTCAGAGAAGTTTTCACTGAAATACTATTTAACAGCACACAACTCAAACACCACAGTTTTCACTGAAAGTAGTACTGAAAAAGAAACACACAACTTTTCTTCGTTCATTTGGTTGGAGGCAAGCTGGTCTTTAGAATAACCTTTTCCATTTTGACGCTACTTCAATGTTCCGAGTCATCCAAAGGCATGTTTGTCAAGTTCGTTATGTTGACTAGTTTTGAAGTAGATTGCATGCAAAGAAAGAAAACTTAATCTTTTAAACTTCTAAACTGTCTTTTAGCAAAATTTAATTTGAACTCTATAGGGCATAAAACCAAATCCTTAGTTGCTCTGTTTCTTCTTTATCTAGTTATTCACAGACTCTAGTTCTTAAAATAGGTTCATAAATCCCATTAAATTATCAAAAGTTTTCTAACCCCTTCCACTAAGAAACACATATACGCAGATAATCTTTATAAATCAATGGTTCCTAACCTTGATTTTGGAAACTCCCAAGGCATTTCTAACTATCTTAATTTATAGTGGGATTTTCTTTAATTCTTAAAAAAAAACTGTAATAAACATAGTCCATCTTGGTTTTTGAAATAAGAATTAATAAAGAATCAAAGCCCCATTAAGTCATTTGTTGTCACTGTACAAAGGATACACTTGAAAACACCCTCTTACATCTTTAAAATTAAAAATAAAAAAAAAAGCACCCTCTTGATTTTAAGAAGAGAACATATGGTTTAATAAGTTAATGTGATTACTGATAAGCACTTAAGAAGGTGGCTAGTCCTTTTATTTCTTCTATCAAAAAAATACTGGGGCTCTCCTTTTCCTCATTTGCTTCAATTTTTTAAAATGCAGTAACGAAAATTGAAGATTGTGGGGTTAAAAGTAATCCTTTATTAAGGATTCCAGGAAGCATGAAACTTTTAGATTTAAAAATCAAAGGTAAAAAAACAAGATTTGGTAGGGAAACAAGAGTGTTAGGGAGCGTTAGGTTTTTCTTTTCTTTTTTTTTTTCTGTAGTGGTTCCCTTTGCCTTGCGCAGGGTCTCTAGGGGAATTATGTGTGCCCGTTATTTTATTTTTTCCCTCTGCATCTATTTATATTTTGAATACATGATTATAAATTCAAATTCAGATGCTGTGCATACATGAAACTGCTAGTTGACTACACAGATAAACCATATTTTCTACCCTTAATTATTAAATTGAGCAGTTTAAAAATACAATTCTCCAAACTAGAAAAGAATTGCATTCCAAAGTTTGTAAATTCATGGATGGCTGAAAATCAGAATGTACTGCTCCAGATTTCATATGGTACTAAGTCACAGGCCAACCCAGAAAAACATGCTTTACCCTTACTGAACCTAATGCATACCCTGCCTCCCAAACATTCTGCATAACAATGTTTTCTTGGGAAAAGAGGAAGAAAGGCCAGAACACATCTGCTGTCCATCTCTACAACCCATCACACCTCTATCATCTGTCAGGACATGGGTGGGGCTGCTCTGAGCTTTAAATTACCAATGGAACTTACATTTGGATAGAGACTCTCAAGGTGGTGAGGCAGAGAATGACTTGGTATCCAGGTTTAGGGGAGAGGGTGGTGAGACGTTATGGAAGCTGAGGGCTTCTTGGGAGCAAATAAGTAGGAATGCTTCTCACTTGTATGCCAGGATTGACACTTGCTTCCTGGCACTCCCTATTCAACCAGACTCACTGGTTTTTGTTCCACCAGCTCTGCAGTCTACTTCCCTCTCCATTACTTCTTAGCATTTGTTTCTAGCTAGTACTCAGCCCATAACAGTAGAGAAATACAATCTCATAGCTTCTCTCCTACCTAAAACAAGCATTCAGACCTTAGGTACCTGTGCAAAATAAGCAAAAAGATTCTCCCTAAACACTAGCTTTGCTTTCCTCATTTTGAACTTGATCACTTTGAAATAGTTTGCTGTGGGTTAAACTGTAGCCCTCTCCGCAAACTCCTATGTTGAAGTCCTAACCCCCAGTCTTGCAGAATGTGACCTTTATCTGGAAATAAGTCAACTGCAGATGCAACTAGTTAAGATGAGATCACAGTGGAGTAGGGCAGGCCACTACTCCAGTATAGCTAGTGTCCATAGAAAAAGAAAACCATGTGAAGTAACAGAGACACACACACAGGAAGAATGCCATGTGATCATGAAGGTAGTGACTGGGATGATGCTTCTATAAGCCAAGAAGCACCAAAGGTACCTAACAATCCACCAGAAGTTAGGGGAGAGGAATGGACAGACTATTTCTCACAGACCTCAGAAGGAACTAACCCTACCCACACCTTGACCTCAGATTTCTAGCTTCCAGAACTCTGAGACAATACATTTCTGTTGTTTAAGCCACCCAGTTTGTGCTGATAAGGGGTAGGTCTCCAGTAGCTCAAAGACTGAGGGTAGGTCATTTATATTTCACACCAAAACACAACTGCCCAGGGTATTTCAGCACAGAGCTTGGGCAAGGTAGGGGACTGAGAAAATGAGATGAGGAAGGAGGACGCAGCCAAGAAACCGACCATGGGCCCAGAGGAGCAACATTTGTAGGGGAAGAGAAGAACAGCACTACCACCCTATCCAAGACAAAGCGGTAGTTTAGGCGAGAAGAAAGGAAGAGTCACAGGCACCAACCAGCGGAGGAAATGAGAAAAGCAGATGAACAGCATGGTGACTACAGTTAGTAATACTGTACTGTTTACTTGGAATTTTCTGAAAGTAGATCCTAAATGTTCTCGCCACAAACAACAACAACAACAAAAATGGTAACTGTGAGGAGGTGGATATGTTGATTAGCTTGACTGTAGTAATCATTTCAATGTACCGTAAAATATCACATTGTATACCTTAAATATATGTAATCTTTAAAATTGTCATTTTTTAAAAAAGAAAGATGAAAATTCCTGAGAAGCAGGGGTATTCTCAAGTTCTCTGCCAAAGTTTTTGCTGGTTCCTGATCCTAGAGTCACATTTAATTCAGGGTTACATACACTGGGTCCCACCTGGTATTTCTTTCTAGCATCTTAAATTTCTCTAGCAAACAATAGTTTATGTTTGTATGTATTTGTGGGATCTTGCTCTGTCTTCCAGGCTGAAATGCAGTGGTGTAATCACAGCTCACTGGTCCTAGGCCCAAGCATTCCTCTTGCCTCAGCTTCCCAAGTAACCAGGACTACAGCCGTGTGCTACCATGCTCGGCTAATGTTTAAATTTTTTGTCATAGAAACAGGGTCTCACTATGTTGCCTAGGCTGGTCTCAAACTCCCAGGCTCAAGCAATCCTGCCTCTTTGGTTTCCAAGGTGCTGGGTTACAGGTGTGAGCCACCAGACCTGGCGTGCAAACAGTTTAGAATTGAAGAATAACTTTGTTGTTACAAAGTGCCGGGTAACTATCACCCTAATTTTATTTGACTGGACCTTATTTGGGGCACTAAGGAAAGCAATATTCTGTCTAGAAAGATCACTCTGGGGTTTCCTTTCTAAGCTCCCATAGCACCCGAACTCTTAACATAGTCTCTAGTAAAATGCCTCCTCCTTCATTGTGCCAAGCAATTCTGAACCTAGGAAGTAGGAGACAGAGCACTCAGTTTTGTTTTGTAGACAGGGTCTGGCTCTGTTACCCAGGCTGAACTGCAGTGGCACCATTACAGCTCACCACAGCCTAGGCTCATGCAATTCTCCTGCCTCAGCCTCCCAAATACCTAGTGCACACAACCACACCTGGATAATTTTTTTATTTTGGTAAAGACTGGGTCTCTCTATGTTGCCCATGCTGGTCTCAAACTCCTGGCCTCAAACAATCCTCCCACTTGTACCTCCCAAAGTGCTGGGATTACAGGTGTGAACTCCACATCTGGCTACTGTTCAGTCTTAATGCTCCCTTAACTCACGACCTCGCCCTCAGAAAATTCTTTTTGTCTAATACCATTCATTCTATTCCTATCCTTCCTCAGTTGCAATTTCCTTCAAAGTACTCTACTAGCACTGTTACTATTCTCTAATACACATAAATTCAGGCAGATCCCCCAGAAACTGGTGGAGTCTAGTAATCCCAGATATGTCTGAGTTACTGAAACACTGATCACCTTGCATCAAAAACACCACACAACCCATAAGACCATGGCTCCACAAGTCTGTTTCTCTCTCTTTGTTACTGAGCACGAATCTCTTTCTGCAGTCTCGTGAGTCGCTCTTTTCTCTAAGTCTTGAATAAAACACTGAACTTTTCCACTCTAGCCTTGAAGAAACAACCAAAGAAAACAGTTAGTGTAAAGGGGTAGGTTTAACTGAAAAGTCTATTCAATTATAAAGAAGTACCTGATCACCTCATGGGAGTCTGAATTATAAAAAGCAAAGCAGAAAGTAATAGAGTATCAGCTCTGCCTGAGTATGCAGTTATAGAAAGAAAATGAAAATGAGACATGCACTTCAAAAATAATTTCAGCAGAAAAAATATATTTAATAACCACTCAATTTAGAAAATACTAACTATAATGAAAACGTCTCAGAGCAGTTTTAGAATTTTTATTTTATATTTTTGAAAGGCATTATAATATTGAATACTGTAAAATAAGAGCACAGGAAAAAATAGAAGAAAATCTGCTTTTTAACTATCTAAGTTACCCAATCTACAATCCTGCTAAAAAAGAAACCTCAACATCTGATGGATGCAACTATAGGTATCATTATAGACGCTGAGGTAACATATATGCTTTTTCTTTTTATTAAAAAATAAACAGGAATATTTTAATTATTCACTAGAATGTTAATATCAAGTCAGTGTGAGAGCAGCTAACATTCTACAAACAGCCCTTTGCTGGCTTTGTATGACATGGATGATCTAAAATTTTTCCAATTTCATTGACTATTCAGTGCCTGCTCTGTTGTCCCTGTCCAATTTAGCAGCTTTGTAACACAGGAAACTTACTTTCGATGCCCCAGTTGGTGATAAATTTTTTACAAAAAGCATACTATAACACTCATTCTTGGGTCAGTAGTAAAGCAAAGCATCATCCTGATCATTCAAGTAAAAGAAAGAACTTCCTTTTCCTCCCAAATCACTAAAACAGTTGGATCTGTTCTCTATTTTTATTTACATGCCTTTGTCTTACTAATGTTTTCTAAACACAAAAGTAGCCTCACTTTCTTTTACCTTCATAGCCTTAATCAGATTTCCTTAAGAACTCTGAATATTTTTTTCTTGTTACATGAACAGAAAAGTAGAGGAAAAGTGATGAGACTATGCTACATTCTGCAATAAACCAATAAATGAATGCACAGGTGGAGGCCTTATAAAGGGAAGCAGAGGGACTGGCTCTCGGGCTAGGCAAACGCCTTGCCACTCTTACATTCCCTAGGAGTTGTCTCTGCCCTCCCCATCTCTGCTCAGCATGCAATCATTCACCAAGTCCTATAAACTGTGCCCCAGAATATGTTCCACAGCCATCCACTCTTCTCTGTCCTGCTGCACTGCCTTAGTTCAGCACCCCGCCATGCCATGGTCAGCTAGACTCAGCACAGCTTCCTGACAGCATCCCTGTCTCCAGCCTAAACACAATGGCCAAAGGTTATGTCCCTACAGTGAAAATCATTGCTCCACTACTAGAAAGTGTCTGGAATAAGGGTATCATAATAATCTTTGTCCCTGGTGTCTGAGACACAGTAAACTTCCAATGAATCCTGACAATTGAATTAATACGTGAATGAATAAATCAATCATTCATTCCTCAGGCTAAAAACTTTCTGTATCCCCAAATAGGAAACCCAAATTCCTTAGCATGGCATTAGGCTCCAAGCTATTTACCAGCTTCATCCCCCTACCTTTTCTGCCATTTCTCCATTTGCTCTCTACCCAACCACACCAACTTTCTCACCATGATACATCTCTGTACAAAAGAGTCAGTGAGTCTCTGCCTGAAATGCCTTCGTCTGCACCTGCACATAATGACTCCTATACACTCTGCACCTAATGACTCCTATTCACAGATGCCACTTGCTTTGTGAATTCTTCTAGGACTCTGCTAGAGCAGGTAACCCATGTTCCTGTAGTGCTTGGAAAGTGTCCCCATGGCTCCTGACTTCACAACAGGACAAATTATAAATCATTTTCACTTCCTTACCAGACTAAGAGATAATGTCACTTTCTAAAGGTCAGGGGCTAAGTCATACTTAGCTTTTCTCTCTGCAGTCTGTCTTCTAATCCTTCTCCAATGCCCAGAATAGTGTCTGATAAATATTACATCTTCAAGGCCAGGTGCGGTGGCTCACGCCTATAATCCCAGCACTTTGGGAGACTGAGGTGAGAGGACTGCCTGAGCCCAGGGGTTTGAGACCAGACTAGGCAACTTGGCAACACCTCATCTCTACAATAAATCAAAAAATTAGCTGGACGTGGTGGCGCATGCCTGTAGTTCCAGCTACTCGGAAGGTTGAGGAGGAAAGATCACCTGAGCCCAACAGGTTGAGGCTGTGGTGGCCATGAGGGTGCCACTGCACTCCAGCCTAGGTGACAGAGTGAGACTCCAACAACAACAACAAAAAGTATGACATCTTCATTAAATATTTGCTAGAGAAGCCAAATCAAGGGCGGGCATGAAACAGACCTAACTGCTTGCCTGGCAGAAAACACTGGCCCCTCTCTCTCGACTTGCCTCCTTTGCCCTGCCCCAGTTCCTCAGTTTTTACTCTAGTCCTCACCACCTCTCAATCCTTCCACTCCCTGGCACAATTTAGAATTAGGAAAGTCCCTACTCAAATCCTAATTCTAATATGTTGAAAATGAAAGGAGAAGAATCCTCAGTATTGCTGCCAAAACAGTGGAAGAATAAAAAAATGTTCTAAGAGGCCTAAGTCGAAAATATAAATTCATATCCCTACAAAGACACAGTTATATGTGTTGGTTAGGACCTACAGGGCTATTGATGCAGAGTTATGCTGTACACTAAACTCTGGGCTAGCCTAGAGACCAAATGACCATGTACAATCTTGTTTCCCTGGGAAATTAGGCTCAGCAGTCCAAATAAGCACTTTGTAAAGCAAATAACTACTAAAACAATTGGTTTGTTAATTATGGACGGACTATGCTAAAGATCCCCTTCCTCCCTGGAATTTGAAATTCTTTCACTAATTTCTAAATTACAAAAGACTTCTTACCAGGAAACCTAGATTCTAGATCAGAGGTTCTCATTTCTGCCCACACAGTAGAAGCACCTGGGGAAGTTTTAAAAAGTACTTTTTTTAAAAGTACTAATTCCCTTGGCTCCATTCAAGACCAATTGAAATCAGGATCTGTGTGGTAGGATCATCTCAACAATTTATTAAAGAAGCTATTCAGGAAAAGCTAACGTGCAGCCCAGGTTGAGAACCTTGTTTTAGACTGTTTTGACTTTAGTTACTTGACCTCAGGCAAATTCCAGGTTTTCTCACCTGTATAATGAAAGGTTTGAGGTTAATTATGCTTCTTTGTAATCCTTGCGGTTTTCCAAGCATTTGCAACTTCTATGAGTTAACTTTTGAATGTTTATTTGCTGTTTCTCTCTGCTTATCTGACAATGTACAAATAATGAGGAAACAGTGACGAATTTGTAAAGATCTTTTAGTGACTCAGACAAAAGGAGTTGCAAGCAAAAGTCCAACTGAAAAGTATGTTTCTCACATACTGAGCTAGCTCCTGGGAAGGCTAAAAGTTACATATAAAATCACTGAATTTTATGGGCTTTTTTAGAGCCATGTTAAAATTTTTAGAAAGAGAAAAAGGCTCCATGCTATATTCCCCTCCCTCAGATATGTCGTTTCCTCATTCTAACAATGACTTTTTTGCATATGCTTCCATTAAAGTCATCACTGCAGAATAAGCTGATGATTTCAATAACACCCCCTCACTCAAGTCTTTTTACTGAATAGCTTGCTGAGCAATTTAACACACAGTCCCTCATTTCTTTATTCTAGTGATGGCAATATAACCTTTGTCTTGCTTCAACCAATTTCTCCCTCAGTTAACACATCTTTCCAAATTTTAAAAAAATGGTTGTTTTTCATTTATTTGGCTTATAAAGTAAACCTAGAAGCCTGCAAATATTTTTTTTTTAAAAGCAAATAAAGAAATATTCACCCATGCAGAAGAAAAGCGAACACAGGAGAATTGCTCGCTCCATTTTATAATATTATAGTACATTGTGTAGTCTTGTGTCAGTATTTATTATCAGTCATTTAGTTTATGATAGAGAATAACTTTTGATTACTGATGCTTGTAGTATTACTCACTCTGTCTTGGACTGTTTGAAGATCTGTATTTTTATTACAAAGTCCAATAAAAATAAAGTGAAAAACCCATAGGTCCCAAAACTGATTCTTGGCTTGTGCTGTATGTCACTCCTTTCCAATCTAAAAAGTATTTCCTTCTACTGTTAGTCTCTGTCTCTTGCTCATAAGCAAATTTATCTCCTAATGCCTCATTCTTTATTTTAGCCATTAATCTCCCATTGAGAACCTTACCAAATGCTTTCTGCAGATAAAAATATTTAATATCTACTAGATTTCCCCTATCCACAAAACCATTCAACATTGCTTAGAGGGAGAAATCAATCTTTTGTACCTGGATTCAAGTTTGCTGGTTTGACCCAAAATATTTTTCTCTAACTTCTTCGGGTCTTCTTAACAGAAAATAATAAAACCGTAGAGCAAGAATCCTGTTCTCCTTGCTAGGGGTTAAATTGTATCCTCCCAAAAGATATTTTAAAATCCCACTCTCCAATACCTCAGAAACGTGACTTCATTTGGAAGCCAAGGGATGCTGCAGATGCAAGTAGATAAGATAAGGTTAGTAAGGTGGGTCATTATATTACTGGTATCCTTATTAGAAGAGGAAAAGAGACACAGAAACACAGAGAGAAGATGGCCATGCAATGATGCAGGCAGAGACTGGAATGATACAGATAAAGCTAAGGAATGCTAAGTATTGCCAGCAAACACCATAAGCTAGAAGAGGCAAGAAAGCCTTCCTCCCTACAGGTTTTGGAGGGAACATAGCCCTGCTAACACTTTGATGTTGGGCTTCCAGCCTCCAGAACCATGAGAATACATTTCTGTTGTTTTAAGCCATCCAGTTTATGGTACTTTGTTACAGCAGCCCAGGAGAGGAAGCCCCTTTCTTCCCCATTATTTCTATATTTTGGGGCCCTATCTATACAATAAGCCCCCTACATAAAAACTTCAAGTTGCGACCTTTCAAAGATGTGAACATGCACTTGCAAATCCTATCACATAAGTTAGTTCATGTGTCTGACGTACATTATCACATGCTGTACTATAAGATTTTAAATATTTTCTTTATTTTTTGTGTTTGCTTTAATGTATTATTTGTGTGAAAAGTATTAAAAACCTATACAGTATAGTACTATGTATATTATATATATATATAGCCAATTGTGTTAGTTGGATACCTAGGCAAACTTTGTTGGACTCACAAATGTGCTCTCAGAACGGAACTCATTCATATGCAGGGGACTTACTGTACCAGAGTGTAAACTACACTGAAGTTTCTCAGACATATACTATAGAATGCTTTTCTTTTCTACTGTATTAATAACATTAACTCTGAAACAGAAGGCATCTCTGGTTGCCGAGTCTCACACGTCTAATAGTAGCTCCATTAGGTTGCTGTTCAGCCTGTGCTCAGAACATTTCTCACCTCTTGATGAGGCACATCTAATTTCTGGATGACTTGGACTTCAACAAAATTCTTCATTGTAATAACCAGGCCAAAACCCATCTTCCCATAACTTTTCAAAGTTGGTCCCAGTCGTACTACCTTGGGTTAACAACAAAAAATTCTCTTTTTAAAGAAAAGTCCAACAAGTATTTGAACCTATTATTACAACCCAAATGATTTTTATCTTCCAAAATTAGATGTTCACTTTCCTTCCAACCACTTTCATGGAAAAGTTTCAATTTCCCTCATCCTGTGCTATGGCTTCCCTCTGAATGTGCTCCCATATTATTTCTGTTCTCCTATACCCTTCCATCCTACCTACTCTGTTCCTTCATTCTCAGACTGCCCTCAGCTTTGACATTCCTCCTACTCCATCAGGTGAAAAAGAGATAAATCACTTATATTGTCACTCTCTAATTGTTCTCTCAGCACCTTCAGAAAGGGAAATGTAGGGGAAAAAAACCGAGAACTTTAGTTCAAAACTCAAGCAGCAGTTCTAAGTCATGACCCTGCTAATTTTCTAAGTGCATCATTACAGGAACATCAGCAAAGCAGGTAAACACACACAGACAGAGAGACACACACATACGTACGAACCATGGAAGCTGCCTGGGAAGAGATCCTTCAGTTCTGGGCACCCTACCTTTTTATTTAAGCAAAGAGTAACTGCGGGCCTATCATAGGCAGGCACTGGCCTTGCTTTCATTTTTCCATTTCATGTTGATTACATGTCTACCACCTCCTACACTTTTTTTGCAAACACTTTGCCTCTATTGTCTTCCTTCTCTTCCCTCAATAGTAAAGTACAGTGCATTACAAAATCTAGTAAGGATTCTAGAAACACATAACTGTCTCCAAAGGCTAAACATAGCTTATACATATCATCTGATGTACAGATCAACTGCAGGATGGAGAGCAGCATTGTGCAATAATAAAACTGTAATTTGAAGTCAAGAGTCCTTCAGAATTCTGTAACTTAAAGTGTGGCCTTGGCCTAGTCACTTAACTTCTAAGCTTCAGGTTTTCATCTACTAAAAGATGATAATAAGAAACCTCTCCTACCTCCCTCTTTGAATTATTGTGAAAAGAATTTATAAACTACAAACTTCACGTGGTTTATTAATCTCTATTCACTTACTCATTCAATAAATGTATACATCAAGCACCTACCTGGTGCAATATACTGAGGAACACAATCCAGAATTCCAATTTCCCAGCATTTTAAGGATTTGCTTATAGATTAGTAACTATGTGGCACAGATATTAAAGATTAAACAAAAGTTAAAGTGTTAGGAATTACAGACAGAGGAATAACAGAATCTCAGACTCACGAACAAGTATCTAGAGGTCTAGCCTCTATGTCATATACCAGAGTTTCACCTAGAAAATAAAATCCCTTAACTTTTTTAATGGAAAAATACAGCCTAATTTAAAAATTGGTTTTTATATACAATGTTTACAAATATATCTATTGATGCCACTGTACATATATGCCTGATACCTGAACCTGATAAAGATTTCTAAGTACTTACTATGCATCAGGCAAGTTAAGTCTGGAGGAAGCAGTTCTGTACTTTTGGAATAAGTTGAGTTACTTTTTTTTACCATCTCATATGGTAAAATTGTATACAGACTAGTATATACCACATAACAAAACTAAGCTTATAAGCTTTTTCTTTTTTCTTTTAATTCTAAGAAGACCGGCCATGAAGAAGCAAAGAAAACATTTTATGCTTAAATATATGTCATATACCTAACCCTTTCTTTAAAAGAATATGCATACACCAAAATGCACCATCAGTAATTCCTGCACTGCTGGGAAGCCAGAAAATATGATTACTTCTTTCCTATGCAGAACTCTTAGTTTACCACTCAACAAAGGATGTCAAGGGGGCTGGAGGGGGAAATTTTTCTGTAATTTTTCCTGGGAACCTGAATTTAAATCTACTCCATGGATGAGACAGCAAGTTAATTAGTTTTCACCCTATAAGTGGTTTAATTTCCAGGGCTAGTTTAAGGAACTGTAAATAAATTTACACTTTAAATCCTTTAACTCTTAACCCAATACACATTTAAAGTCTTAGGTTTTCTCTGGTGATGAACTTTCTGTTACAGCATATCTTTTCATAAATTTAATGCTTTTCCTACAAAAGGCAATATCTTATTAAAAAAAAAAAACAGGTCAGAACACTACAGGAGTCTAGGTGTGCCATCTGGATCAATACTCCTTGTATATTCTTTGTATACAAAGATTTACAGCCTAAGACAAAGGACTCAGTGTGACTTGTGACAATCTTTAGAAAAATACAACTACACTGTCATTTACTCTATTTGATGCATATTTAATTTTACAAAAGTATCTTTTTTAAATCGCAGATGTTAATTTGTTATTATTCACTGCATTTTTTAGTGTTTTGGTTTCCTTCAGTCATAGTAAGTTTCCCACTACTTTTTTCCCTTTATCTTTTAATGGCTTCCCTTATATTTTCTCTTATTTCTCTGCTTCATCTCATTGTTTCTGTATTCTGTATTGCTTTGATCTTAATGGGTTGAATTTCTAATGTTCCCTCCCCTGATCCCTACCTTTCTCATTTTTGATTTCCCATACACTGCAAAATTCCAGCCAAGTTCAAAACTCATTTTGCATTCTTTCAAGGTCTGCTATTCTCAAGCCCCATATTTTTGTGTTAGTACTCTTCACACAGATCTTCATCAGCAATTCAAACCTGATGACATCATGATTGCATCTTTAGTGCTTTTCTACTCCAACCTTATTTATCATGCCTGCGTTATTTCCAAAGATAAGGTCTAGAATAACTTCAGAGCGGAGCTTGTTAGCTGTTGCGTGTGTGTGTGAACAGTCCACCGCTATTGAAAGATAAAGCCACTTTTCTACATTCTGGCATTATTCTTAATGTGTGCATTTGCTGGGCTGAAATCCCTTAGCAGTAGATTGGCCTGCTTTACACTTCTCTTTCCTGTAAGCATGTTTCCCTATCTTACTTTCTATCACCTTGTTCTTGGATTGTTCGGTGAAAAAAATATGGCTCTAGTTTTTCTTCCCTGATTATATTTCCTTCAAATTGTTTACTCCTACTTTACCTCCTCCTTTATTGCTACTTCTCTCATCACATTTCCACTAAAGTAAATGGAAGATCCATTTTTCTTTGACCAAAAAGCCAAAGCAAAAATTCTCCGTGGTTCTTCCTTGCCTCTAGAACCACCTGCAAATTCTTACAAATCTTTAATATCCTCACAATGCCTTAAAATGTCTTGGCAATATAATCTCCTTATCAAAATGTAAATTCTCTTTCTTCTTGTTCTATTAAATAAAAGTTTGTTCTCCAAAATAACGTGTTAAAAGTCTATAAGGATGTGGCACATCTGGAAAGATGCATTTAGATTTTCAAATTTCCCTTTGCCTCTTTTCACTTTTCCTTATCGTTTTTTTCTCTTTCATTCGTTATTTGTGTATTTGGAACTGTTTTCTTTGACTCTACTATATGCTAGACATGACAGTAATCACAGAGGAATAAAGCTAAGAAAGATGTAGTCGTTGGCTTTAGGGAAGCACATAGTTTTGCAAAAAAAAAACACTAACAGGTAAAACAATTAATGACGATACTATGTGACAAATGCTAATAGTATTTACTACTGTCCTAGGAGCACAACAGTATGATCAATTAATTAATTCTGACTCTACATGATCAATGGGAGGTTTGACAGAGTATGGAAATCTTATTTACATCTTTAAAAATGACTAAGGGAAAAGGACAAGGCTATAACAGACAGAGGAAGTGATATAATAAGGACAGAAGTACCTGGAATGTTTCCAAATATCAACAATGACCAAATGGAACAACAGCAAAAAGATCCCTTGACCGATGTTCTAATTTTACTATATAAGAGTACCTACTTCATAGGGCAGCTGTTAAGATTCAATGTAAATATGCATAAAGATCTTGAAACAGTCCATGGCACATAGTAAATGCTCAAGAAATTTTAGCTATTATTGTTGTATTATGGATTACATAGTTTTCATCTATCTAAAATATTTTTTTTTTCTGGCTTGTCTGTATAATTGTAGCTGCTGAGTAAGTGAGCTCCAGTTAAAAAGTATTTTATTTGGATACATGTCTTAGGAGCAAATGTGGCTGCTATAGATTACAGAGTAAAAAAACTAGAAGAGATAAACAAACACTGGCTGAGAAGTGTACTATAAAAATACAATTAACTGGGCCATATCTAATTGTAATTGCCAATCAGATTATTTTTATACCTTTCTTTTTGAAAACAGAGGCAAAAGCTAGCAAAACAAGTTCACAGCTAAGATTCATTGAATAATTCTACTAAC
>CAUYQG010033890.1:0-73843 GCA_963574415.1 Tarsius wallacei | reverse complement strand
AAAGATACCTGCACACGTATGTTTATCGCAGCATTGTTCACAATAGCAAGAACCTGGAAGCAACCATGCTGTCCATCAAAAGAGGACTGGATTAAAAAAATGTGGTACATATACACAATGGAATACTATGCAGCCATAAAAAAGGGCAAAATCATGAACTTTGCAGCAACCTGGATGGAACTAGAGTCTATAATACTTAGTGACCTCTCACAGAAACAAAAAACTGAGTATCACATGTTCTCACTCATATAGTAGACCTTGATCATCCAACATATTACCACAAAAAAAATGACTGACAGGGGTGGGAAACTATGGGGGAGAGGGGTAGAGTGATGGGATTAATGGTAGTAAATATCTGTCTGGGGACGGGGAGACACGTCCTATCAACAAGGGTGCCTGAACGAGGCATATTTGTACACCTAACCCTTAACTGTACCCCACAATATCATAATAAAAAATATTGAATATAAAAATAAGAATAATAATAAATAAAAAATAAAAATTCTAAACTTTATAATTATAGGACCATCCTGTGTTATCTCTGGCACAATACTGAGCTCTAAATAAATATTGTTTTGCCAAAAGATGAGTGTTTATAACTACTGAATTCTTCACAATCTCTTTTGTTAAATCAAATGTTTATCAGAGAGCTCAAATTTCCATAGTTAGACATGATTTTAGATATGAATGATGCTCCAAATGTGACTTCACTTGAAGTCAAAGTGGTTGTTGCATCTAATCTTCCAGTTGTACCCAATTTGTAAAATAACAAACTTCTGCCTATAGATTGTTGCTAGGCTGTAAATGCTTTTTGGTAAAAGTTCATTATTAAACTTATTTTATGATTGATAGAATTTTCCTCAATCATTTCTCCTATAATTAACTCCTTTAAAAAAAACACTCACTTGGACTTCTCATAATTATTTATAAGATCTCTGTGTTTGACCATTGCTCAATATCAAGATGTGCTTTATTTTACCTGTTGGGTTTCCAGGGTCAGTGACCGCAGAACTTGAGGTTCCAACTGTGCTTCCACTGTCTGCTCCAGTGGTAGCTTCCACAGATCCATCCACTGGGCCTGGTCAAGATACAAAAGCAGCTGGGATCACACCGAGTTCTAAAATTTCTAGGAAATCAAGGCAAATATTAAACCTAAGAATATTAAATATTCTTAATCATTCCCATCATTTATCCCTTTGAGTATTTCACTAGCTTTGTTTCTGATCAATACAATTGATTTGAATGAATAGGCTTCTGTTATCATTTAGCCATTAACCAGGTTCTAAATCCCAACTCAAACTCACTACCTGGCATTTCAGATGTTCTTCCTGCCATTGTAGCCGGTTCGCCTGATATTCCAGTTGTACCTGTTTAACAACAGCAACAAAAAGGATAAACATAATATGATAATGTTTAATTAAACTAAACTTGATGATTTATGATGTTTCTATGGCTACTTTTACCACCCTAATTCATGTCTTCCTTCCTTTTGCCTGAAATATTGCAGATGTTTCCTAATTTCATCCAACTACCAGGGTCGATATTCTTCACTAAGAATATATACACTGCTCAAGAATGTTGCATGATAGTAACTCTTAAGTATCAGTTGATGAGCTTATTAAAAATACAAATTCCCTATCTCTCCTAGCAGAAATTCTATTTTATAACACTGAGGAGATTGGGCTTATTGTACGACAGTTAAACTCTTATATGCATTTCCAGTTTGCAGGACATCCAGAGGATAAAATCATGAGCTAATTGACATCACAGAGAAACAATCAACTAAGTTTAGAAGCTCTGGTAAGATAGAAGAGCTTGATTGGATTCAGGTTAATCATTTTGGGCAGGAATATTTTCTAGGTGATATCTCACAAAAGAAAACATAACCTCTAGTTCCCACCATCAATGATGCTACATATCGTCAGTAGATTTATGTGGTGACAGCCAGATCTTTCCAGTGTATTTTTCCCCCTTTGCAATTAGCAAGTAATCTAAGTATCTTTGGCATCAGGCAAAAACTCAGATCCTAGGCAACTTTTCATCTAATATTTTTAACATTCATTTATGCTACTTGCCTACTTTACTCAGTGTTGCAAAACGGTAATTTTTAAAAATAACATTTCTTAGCTGTCATTTTTCTTTAAAAAGAGAGATTTATCTTATCAACTGTAACTAACTGAATATCTTGATCCATAGTTTCTAATAAAAATGCTTAATAATTACTTAATTTGTCCCTTTAATTACCAATTTTCCAAAAAAGGAATGATGTAATATCAAATTATCAAATTAGTTGTTATTGTTGTTTTTTCCCTTTATTCATTATCATTGGAGGCATCTGTATTTTAATGTTATCCGTGTGTTACAACCAATTACAATAATTAGGTTTTTGGTGCTCAAAATTACCCACATTTGTTCAACAGGAGCTCTAGCAGTTTGGTGTCCTTGTCATTTCAGCAGAACTCCCTTAGTCTTTGAATGCATCCTTGTTTTCTGACTCCAGAAGTCCCAAGCTCACCTTGTACTTTTCCTGTCCCAGGTCTGGAATTAGCCATTTCTCCAAGCAATAGTGAACCCAGAAATTTAGAAGCCCAAACTGGGTGATGGTTCTCACTGCTTTTAGGGTATCATTGCTTTTAAGCCATTTCAGTGGCCAGTGTTAGGAGATATAAATATAAATATACATATATATGAAAAAATATGTTTTCTATTATATGGAAATATATTAAATCTTAACATGTATCATATATTCAGATTTATATAAATCATATATATCATGAGTTCAGATTTTTATATTTCCAACTCAAATGGAACATTACCGGAATTTACTTAAATGTATTAATTTAATTCTCACATTGCTTTTCTCTTAAAGTTAAAATTTTGGTTTCTAATATTATTCATATAATTATTTATATGAAAGTCATGTGAAATAATTATTTTCTCAGTGTGATTATAATTTGATATTTAATTTGGTTCATTTGTTTGAGTTCCTTTTCAGCTGTATTATTTTCTTTTTATTTTGATTTAATTGTGCATTTTAAATAGGTACAACATTTTCATTTTTCAAAAGCCAAAAGTGTATTAAAAGAATACTCAACTCAAAGCCCTCCTTCTTTTTTCCTCCTATAAGGAACTATTTTCATACCTTTCCAATTAATCTTCTGTGGTTTTTTGCATATATATGTACCCTTATGAAACATATATACATATATGTACATATATATACACCCCCCTTTTTTTTTTAAAATAAAGTTACAAATAGTATTCATGAGTCTACTGCTTTCTTTTTCCCTTAACAATAAATCTTGGAAAAAAACTAGGTCAGTACACAGAATCTTTCTCACTCTTTTATTAGGATGGCCTTATTTTATTCAGTGTGTCTTCTCTGATTGGAAATATGAGTTGTTTCCAATCTTTTCCCATTAAAAACAGTGCTAGAATTTTTTTTAAATACTAATATGGAAAGCTTCTACACAAGCTATTTTGTGCTTTGGTTGCATAATATTAGGAGCACTAAAAGGGGGATTTCTGGGTCAAAGAGTAAATGAATCTGTGATTTTGTTAGATTTTGCCAAGTTGCCCTGCACAGGGCTGTAACTTTTTGTGCTCCCACCATCAATGTACAGAACACCACCTGTTTCTTTCCAGCTCTTTCACAGGGCTATTGTCAAACTTTTGGATTCCTGCCAACCTAAAAGTGAGAAATGATATCTGAGTGTAGTTTTAATTTGTATTTTTCTTGTGTGTGAAGTTAAACCAATTTGTTCAGTTGGTGAAGAACCATTTATACTTCTTTTTGGTGGACTTCAATTTACATATATTACTCTTGTTTTCTTCAGACTTTGCTCTATGCACTTTTTCCCTTTGCTGATTTTGCTTTGTATCCTTTTGCTAAAATAAATCATAGCCATGAGTATGATTACATACTGAGTTTTGTGAGTTTTTCTAGAAAAACATGAAGCCAGAGGAGGTCTTGCACACCTGATACAGTATGCCCTTCCATTTGGTCAAAAACACTATTATGTCTTTAAAGTGAGTTTTAAAGTTTTCCTCACGTTTTGCTATCTTATTAAGATAGCAAATCCCCTACATCTCAAATCCAGCTATTTTTTAAAATAACTTGTTCAGAATTAATTCTTCTAGGTAAATGGTGGGTCCTTTTAACCCGTAGAATTAAGTCTTCTTTTCCCTAACTTCAGGAAGTGTTTCCTGATTTATCATTTTACTCCCAGGTATTTTATTGCTTTGGTTTTTGTTTGTTTGTTTGTTTGTTTTTTGTTTTTGTTTTTGTTTTGAGTTGGAGTCTCACTGTCGCCCAGACTGGAGTGCAGTGGCCGCTCCCAGACACCGCAGACTCGACCTGCTGGGCTCCGGCGATCCTTCCGTCTCAGCCTTCCAAGTAGCTAGAACTACAAGCGCGCGCTACCACGCCCGGCTCATTTTTGATTTATTGTAGAGATGAGGTCTCGCCAAGTTGCCCAGGCGGGTCTCGAACCCGCGGGCTCAGGCAATCCACTCACCTCAGTCTCCCAAAGGCGCGGGATTACAGACTGAGCCACCGGGCCCAGCTGTTGTTTTCTTTTTATAAATTGGAGTTTTCTCTTCCAATACAGGCATATATTTAATTTGTTATTGTTTGTATTTATGAAAACTATTATTTTTAACAGAGTAATCTTGTGTTTTCATACCTTATTAAATTCCCTTACTATTTATAGTTTTTCCATTGATTCTCTAATGTTTTAGAGGTACACTACTATAGCATCTGTAAAATAAACAGTTTAGTATATTCTAATCGAAGTGCTATGCTTCCAATTACTATCTAATTTAATTTATTAATAACTCTAAAAAATGCTAAGTAATAGTATGATATTCTGTATCCTTACCTTCTTTCTGCAGTTGATGGAATAGGAATAGTAATCCCTTGTTAAGATGCTGCATATGTGGCTGAGATATATGTATTTTATCATTTTAAGGAAGTATCAATTCTTCCTATTATTTTGAGTGTTCTTTTTCTCCATTAGAAATGGTTATTGAATGTTTATCAAATATGTTTTTTAGCTTCTGTGGGGAAAGCTAGTTGTTTTTATTTCTCTTAAGTCTATTAATATTATGAATTACTTTAATGGATTTCCTAATTTTGAAAAGTTAACTTTTCTTTCTTAATGCTCATTGTTTTTCTCTCTAATAAACTTAAGCTTTGATTATTTTGTTTGTAATCTTTAAATAATTCACTTGACTACTTACTACATGTTACCTATGAGTAAAGCAAATCCAGCTTATTTTATTTTTTATTTCTTACATATTTTATTTTAAAGATGTGGGGTACACTTCAGGATTAGGTATACAAGTGGACATTGTTCAGGTAAAGTTTGGGCCTCCCTTTGGTCCCCACTTTGCCTGGTTTGAGATCAGGTACCCTTATTGATGTTGTGGCCCCCAAGCCCCCCGCGCCTCAAATCCAGCTGTTTTAAAAAATAACTTGTTCAGAATTAATTCTTCTAGGTAAATGGTGGGTACGTTTAATCCATAAAATTAGGTCTCCTTTTCCCTAACTTCAGGGAGTGTTTCCTGATTTATAATTTTAAATATTATCTCTGTTTCACTGCTTTTTTTTCCTCCAGAAATTAAAATAATACATATGTTGGATGTTTTCATCTGTTTTCTACAACTATATCTTCCTCTGATCACGTTACTTTTTTTGAAAGTGTTTACAGTATCTCAGGTGTAGGGACCCTCTTCCAGGTTCTAGCCTCTAACCCTCTTTCTGCACTTTCAGTCTTATTTATTCATCTTGGGCACTTGGCTATTTGGTCTTTATTTGTAAGATAATTTTTCCTTTTCTTCAGTTTCTCTCCTGAGTTTTCATCAGTTTCAATGTAACAGCTTCCTGCTGTTTACTGAGTAATTTACATCTTTGATGTCTCTTTATGTCTTCAGTTGTTTCTCTAGTCATTTAAAATTCCTGTTAATGTTTTGTTTTAGTATTCCTCTGCTTTATGACTGGATTTTTAGAGATTGCTCGCTATTGCTGAAATTTTTTTGAAAATTTGTACAAAGGAATAGCTATAAATATTGGAATTTTATTTTTTATTTTGTTGCATTACATTGAGTTTTCCTGGACTAGCAGTAGTAGGAGACCCTACGCAGTGTGTGGCAGGGAGTTTTTGTGTGGTTCCCATACTTCACAGATCAAGAGCTCCCTCTTATGTTCCTACAGTGAGGAGAGCTTCTTTTATAAGTGGCACTTTTCTTTGTTTTCTGAGTCATAATTATTCTCCTGTTTTATTGAGACTCTTGTTTTTACAGTCTTTTTTTCCCCTCTGACACCCATGATTTAAGGAACCTTCCAAAGGTTCTCCCTCTCCTCTAGAAGCAGTCAGTGCCTTCCCAAGACCTCCTGTTCTCATTCCATGGACTCTCCAATACTCCTTCCAACTTCATATTCACAAGGGTTCTGACCTGTCCAGTCTCAGATCTTCTCTTAATATTTTTCATTTAGGTTGAGGTCCTTTTCTCCTGAGGCTGACATCTAGTTGATTGAACCTGTGTTCTACCACTATTAGTATCTCTCCATACTTCTCTAACTTCCACAATGCCCTTACCCAAGTCTCAGCTCCACTGAGTCCAGAGCATCTTTCGCAGTCTTTGGAGTCTTGACCTTCTCTGATTCCTCTAAATAATCCAGGTGTGGGCTGTGTGTTGATCTTTGTGGTTTATAGAAGGAAGTGGCTGTAGATTCTAATGTATGCAGACACCATTTTTCTGCCATTTTTAAGCATTTCATTTCCTCCACTGGTTCCTTGAGCTTAAATGCTACCTGATTCTATGAGTATCAGCGTAAATTAAAGACAAGGTTGATACCATGACTAATTTACATTCTGCTTATGATAAAATCATTTTTGGTGTTTGCATATTTTACCAGTTCATCGGGTAGTTACAACAGAAATAAAACATTTAAGAGATGTAATTGTTCTTCACAGATTCAGCTGTGAACACCTCGCTCACCTGCTCCATTTCCAGAGGTGAATTTAGAATGAATTATATGAATAAATTCTGCTTTCAAGTCCTTTTGCTTGAGAAGTATGATTGTTTATATTGAGAACATGTATGTAGTAGGTTGCATCTGCTTAACTGTATAAAGAGTGAGATTTCTCTCTGATTTTGCAGTCTTTTAGCAGACTGCCTGTGATGCACATCATCTTCTGGTTTAATACCAATTCAATAATAAACCCATTTTTATTCTCTACCATCTTTGTGGAAAGAGTTTCCGAATTTGAAGAATATGTTGTTTTCAGTTCTACTTCCCCAAAACCTAAATGATAACTGTTCTTTATTCCCCTTAGGCTAAATAGATTCCCAAAATTTCACTCAGCTTATTTGTATTTTGAGTTTTTGCTCAAGATGAGGTATATAGACATAGTTCGTAGTGCACTGATTATAGCATATACTTTTCAAAGTAGAATAATTATGTTGTTTTAACCAAACTAATCAGTTACATTACTAGAATTGCCTCTCAAGTTCCTACTCCAAACTTGCCATTGAACAATTTCTTGATTTTGATTATCTTCTGTGTTTCATGTGGTTTTTTTTTTGCCTTTTTTGTGTATTATAAATATTAATTTATTTTCCTCAGAAATGAAGTTCTATGAGAACAAATACTTTCTACTCTTTTATGTTGTCTCCATCACCCTATATGATGTTGTTCAGACAACAAATACTTCTCGAGTCATTGCTGATCTTTTGCAGTTTTGACATTACACAAATAATAATTATTAAGCTCCATGGGAAACCTGGTCTCTGATAAAAAATTTTTTTAAAGTTCATATTCTATGTTTAACCTAGATAACAATTCATTACCTTAAACCATTATTCAAAATTATGAAATATTTTAGTCTCACAAAGTGCAGTGAGTAATTTAAGGAGCATTCCATACCCTTCTCCCAGTTAAAGGAATAAAATGCAACTCTGTCAAGATGGACTTGTGTTTGCTACTATAACAAACAGTTCTCAAATCTAAGTAGCTTAAAACAAGCCAACAAGCAAACAAATAGTTTTATCTCATGCTATATGCCCACACATGGGGTGGCAGGGGCCCAATTCAGGATCTGTGCTGAGAGTGTCTGACACAATTTTAAGTAAAGAAATCATATTTCTACAGTCTAGATTTATTCTGATTATGCTCTTTCCATACCTGATACTCCAGAAGTGTTTTCACGAGCAGCTCCAGTGGTGGCTGCATTTCCCCTTCCAGTTGTTTCTAATTGGGAAGAACAACCATGCTCAGTCTCCATCAGGGTTTCCAGAATTAGCAAATACAAATATACGCCACCCAGTTACATTTGAATTCCAGATAAACAACAAACACCGTGTTCCAATTACTGCATGAAACATACACTAAAAAATTATTTCTTATTTTTGTGATATTCAAATTTAACAGCAGCCTGTATTTTTTTCTGGCAACTCTAGTCTCCATAGATGGTTTCGATGAAAGTTCTCTTTGACAAAATTTCAGAGGTTTTATTCGGATGTGGTATGGGCACTAGGACTTACATTATCTGTAATCATTTGTCCTAAAATTCTAGCCATGGCTAAAGTCACTAAAATCTATAAGAATCTGGGTTCCAGCTAAATCCATGACTCCCCACCACTCAAGTGAGCCTGGGCCTGGCAGCCAAGTTCCCAGGTATCCTAGAACCAGTGAAGGTGGCCTTGTTGTGATTCTACCAACAGATCCAGCAGTGGCCTCAACAGACTGTCCTATTATACCTGGTAAACAGTATTGGGAGAGCACATACATTGTGAAAACTTGATACTACTATAAATTTGAAGGGAAGATTTGGAGAAACCACAAAATTAATTTTTTCTTAAAAATGTTATTCACTTATACACCATTCTACACCTTTTGCTGGATGGCATTTGATTGATTAATTAACACTAAATAAAAGTAGCAGAGTTCTGATGAAAGACTTCCCTTTGTGACAAAAGCCATGGCCTCTGAATGACATTCTCTACTCACCTAAGGTGCCTTCAGATGGCGTCACTTCCCTGCTCGGGGCTCTAGTTGTTTCACCAACTGATGTTTCAGTAGTCCCTTTCACAATAAACAATAAATATGTAACATGATCTTTGATTAAGCAGAACAGATTGTGCTACCTACTCTCTGCTTTCAAAATATCTTTCGAAAAATATTCAAAATATCTTCTGCTTACAATTCTTCATTTCCAAAAATGGTTCATTCTCTCCAAAAGCTGATAATAAGAATCTTCTACAATTGTTAGAATCCCTGAGTATGCCTGTTTACTTAATGTTCGTAAATAAGTTTGTTTATTATTTCCTTGTTTACTATTCAGATATTTGCACCTACTGGTTCTTAACACAGGCCGCATGTTGAAACCACAAGACTTTTAGAAAATACTTATGCTCAGTCTCTCCTTCCTGGGATCCACATTCAATTAGTCCATGAAGGACTCTTCAGTATGTACTTTCAAAAATTTCTAGTGGATTCTGTTTGTAGCCAGGATTGTAAACTGCAACCCTAGCCCACTCCAGACTTACAGCCTCAGAAATTCTAGAGCAGGAGTCTTGGAATGTATATGGCACATTCAGGAATTCTAACAACTGTGCAAGATTAAAGAAATACCAACTAATTCAGACCTAGGAATGCTACCTGCAATATGATCGGTCAGTAACTAGGCTTCCTAACTCTAATACTTTCCATTCTTCACAACTCTGCCACATAAAGGAACTGGGGACAGACCCACCCGCTCCATTTTACTCCTGCACAGTTACTGATTTCTTCCTTTTACTAACCCGATTTGTTGCTTTCAGAGATTGTGGCCGGCATAGCTGAGGCTCCAGGACTGGCAGTGGTGGAGCCTGTGGTACATGAAACGAAGAATTAGGTGAGGGCATGGCGGGTGAGAATATTATTCCTTCCATTACTATAAGTACTTGGGAGTTTCCAGAAAAAGAAAGTAAGAGACACTATCTCTCCATCTTTCTTCAGCCCTGCATTCCAATATCAGTTACAGCCTGAATTTACAGACCATCACTAGCTGTGGGAGGACACTGTTGGGAACTGCTGAGATGTCATGTCCAGTCCAGTGGATCTTACCAGAGCCTGTGACTCCAGCGCTTGTTTCTCCAGGAGTACTGCCACCTTCGGCTCCAGGGGTTGCTCCAGGGGTTGCCCCAGGTATGCCTGATTTTTTTAATCATGGAAAAGAAATGTCAGTTTAGGAAAACACAAAGTAAATACTCATAAAATTATCTCAAATATGCTTTTTTCCCCTTAAAAAGATGGATCTAACTCATAAATTTCACTGACGTGTTCACGGTAAATCAGGTAAGCCAGGAACTCTGATAATGTACTGATTACAGTAAGGCAGTCTTTCTTAATAAAAGAGTAATCGTGTAGATAATTCAGTGTTCAACATTGAATAGTTCAACATTGAATCATCTAGTCTCTTCTTACTAGAATTGCTTTATGCTCCAGCATGCACCTATTCTTCACTTGATTAACTCCTGTCTTGCCTAGTCTTTGTCATCTGTATCTGTACAAACGCGAATTCCTTCCTCCTTATAATAAAGTAGAAGGAGAACAGATCTAGGGACCTATTCTTTTCCTGGATCCCACAGATCATCAAACACAATATTTGTCACACAACACATATTTGTTGGCGTAGTTCTTATCTTCTGGACACTTGGCATTATATAAACAACAACGTTTGGATTCCCCAGGAAACCATGCTTCTGACTAAACTTTGAGCAGAAAGCTCACATGTCTGCATGACTGTGTCATGCTGGTTATCTCCTTCCATACCTGTTGTTCCAGATGAATTCTCACCAGCAGCTCTAGTGGTGGCTGCATCTGCTCCTCCAGTTGTTCCTAATTGGAAGCATAATGGTGTTTAATTATGTATGGAAAGGTATGAAGAAAATGTTCTTCCAGGATATTTTGTAGTTTCCTGTTATCTTAGTTCCTTAATGGTTTTCCTTGACTGTCTTTACTTTATCTCATTCTGGTATTCTGAGATTTTAGCAAAGCTTGTGTTGAACCCCCACCACAGTCCCTAGGGTACGCTTTGTCTTGCCTGCTAGGTTTCCAGTGCTGAGGGCCCCATTGCCTGACACTCCAGGTGTGCTTCCCCTGCTTGTTCCTGCTGTCACACCCACAGCTTCTCCAGTTGTACCTGATAAAGACAGTAGCAGTAATTTCAACATAATGTACTTCTGAAGAAAAAGATTTGGAGATTCAAGTCAAATTTTTAATCTTGAAAATTTTCATCGTTTAATCAACACCTACATGTTTTTGATAATTATACCCATTTAATGGGTACTAAAAGTGTGTCTCCTGACTTGCCTGATTCTCCTGGGCTCGTAGCTTCATTGCTTGTTTCCCCAGGTGTGCTGCCTTTCTCACCTGTCCTCGGTGGTGCAGTAGGACCTCCTGTTGCTTTTTATTTAAAAAAAAAAATAGCACTTAAAAAATGTTCTACACATAAACTAACTCATTTAATCTTGTAGAATTCCTGTGAAATAGATCATGTTATTATTCTTATTTACTAGATGTGGTTAAGTAACTTGCTCCAGGTCACCCACTTGGTTGACAGCAGATCCAGGAGCCAAACTAAAGCAGTCTAGCCCCAGGGTTTATATTCTAACCTGTGCTTCTCAAGGGATCTGTAGCAAATGACCAATCTTGTAAAATTTCCAATCTGTCCTAGATGGATGTTTTGTAAAATGCCATGAAAGTAAATAGAAAAAAAAAATTTTTTTAAAGTAAAATCATACAAAACACCAGCCTTTATTCAACAAATATAAGATTTTTGTATCACAATACAATGCTGTGTTTCAAAATGCTTGTTCTCTGTTTCAGTTCTTATCACATCAAAGACCAGGAACAGTCTGGCTGGCACTACACATGATGCCTGATAACCAAAAGAGATGGCTGGCTGACTTGTCATTATTCCCCAAGTAATTTTGATTCAGATTTTAGGAACTATAAACTAAATTGTCATCACCCTAACATTTCTATCAGTTTACTGATCTAATTGGAAGTATCCAATTTCTTAATTTGTGCTGCTGTATGTAGATTATATCTTTCAGCCCATTATTTTTATGTAAACTATATATTTTTCCAAAAGGGGCTTAAGTCATAAATTTTAAAGAAAGAAAATTGCTAAGGGAAAATAAATGCAGGAAAAATAAAATTAGGCCATGGATCAGTTAATAAATACATAAGGAGAAATAGTCTCATGTGTACACTAAAGAAATGGCTTTTAGGTTGGATTTATGTTAAAAAGTAATCAGAGTAATTAAATTATAAGCGGTGGAGTGACATGATGATAGTTCTGGCATGGTATTGACTGAAGTGTAAACTGAGAAGGAAATGAGGAAAGAGTTGAAACGTTGGAGCAGTGGTTCTCCACTTTGATGAGCATCATTTGAAACAGGGGCTTGTTCTTATCATTTACTGGGCTCTACCTCAGTTTCTCATTGTATTTCTTTTTTTTTTTTTCTGTTTTAATTTTTAACTATTGGCTTACAGTGATACACATGCCTTTACCTCCCAAAGCACTGGGAGTACAGGTTTTCCCCAAAGTCCCCTGCCAGAAAAGTGCATTTCTAATAAGTTCCTAGAAAATGCTGATGTTGCTGGTCTCGGAACCATACCTTGAGCACCATTGTGTCAGAGGAAGGTAAGCTAGGAGGACAACTGCAGGGGTTAGGTGGAATATATTTAACATCTGAACAAAAACAGAGGCAATTGTGATGCAGAGAAGAAACTTAAGAGGCACTTAAAATTATTAACTGATTGCATGAGAGGGCAGGGGTGAACTCAGGCTTCTTTGTTTTAGCCAAAATTACCTATGTTTTTAAAATGTCAATAATATTTTATTCATACACCAATAATAGTTAAACTCTAGCTGATGATGCACAAGGACAAGCATATTCTTGTTGGCTTTTGTTGGATGTATGTTTTTATACACAGATCACAGAGCTGTGGAACTAGCTGTTACACATGAGGTTTAGGATGCTATGTTCTAATCCTCCTTCTGCCACTGGGAGACCTTTTTTATTTTGTCACCTAGTAGAAATAATGACATAAGCTACTCTGGTGTTAACGTTGATTAAATTACATGTTATATGTTTGTGTATAATTCAGAAATCTTTGTGTAACATAGAATTATATCAATATTTTATTGACATGCAAATATTAATCATTGAATTTATTCTCCCCAAAGTCACCCAGCTGACTTAGATAGCTCTGACAGTTGACCCCATATCTGATGTATTCAGGGTAAAGTTCTTGCCGAGTTGAAACACAGGACTCCTTGCAGAAATAAGTTGTGAAAGAGATAGCATTTTACTCATTCCTTTGTCTCACCTGCTCTGAAGCCTGTATCACTTGAATTTCCATTGTTAGCTTCTGTGACTACACTTGGTGACACACTGGTTGTCCCTGATAAAGGTAAAGAATAAACAAACACCTGGCTAAAAGAAATGTCATAGTTGCCACTAACCATCATGGTCATGAGTGCATATAAATGTAACTTGAAAGCTACTTGTGACAAGACTAATTACATATAAGGAATAATCATTGAAGTCTAATATTTTTAATTTGAAAAAAATATTGTCTTGAGCAGTATTTCCTAAAGCTAGCTTCTTGGTATACTTTGTTCTGAACTTAATTACCTGATAAAGCCCCAGCACTGGTAAAGGTGGGTCTCACTAATCCAGTCGTGGCTGCACTTCCGGCTGTTGAGATGATGGGAACTGAAGTTCTAGTAATGCCTGAGAAAACATAAAATAAACTTCTCATCTAAAGTCTACTTGGACTTTATTACCAGTAGGTGATTTAATTCTTATTACAGAAAATAGAATCAATAAATCCAGTGACATTCTGCCCATTGTTCCTTAAGAATTTGTTTTAATATTATTTTCTCAAAGATTTTGGTTTAGTTATCGCTTTTTTTTTTAAACAACAATATTTTCCTGCATCTTGTAATGAGTAATACTATGTCTTCATACATTTGCCTAAATAATTGTTTTAAAATAAGCAGAACCTTATACCTAATCACTATTGCCCAGGGCTGATAATAACAATGATAAAACACTGTCGTGAACTAGCTAATTGTCCCTTTTACACTTAAAACTCCTAAGAGAGTAAAATAAGTTATTAGATATGCAATGCTTTCCCTAAACCTATATATTATCTTTTAAAACTTGAGATATTTGCTACTGTTGTAAATGCTATGCTAATAATTAATGTTAAGGTAGAAAATAAAACTGGAAAGCATATTATAACCAATGTAAACTGATCAAAAACAAGTTAAATTCTGTTTTGTTGTGTTTAGTTGTTGTTTTTAAGTCTTAATCTAATGGAAAAAGTTTAGTAAACTACTAGTTTGAAATATTTTTTTCAAAAGCAAAACTCTCTTATAAATTCTTTCTTAAAAACCCAAAGTTACCAATAATTCACACTTTGGGATATTTTTATTTTACATATAAAACTAGAAATGAGTATACTGACCTGTAGTAAAAGGTTCCGTGAGAGGACCTAAAGTTGTTCCTAATAAGAAAAAAAGAAATGATGTGAATTTTTCTGGCCTCAAAAGAAAAATACTAGAAAGATTGCTCTCCTGTCAAATAATTTTCAATATAGTTTGTAAAATAATTAGTGTTTTCAATAAATAATATAAAATTTTATTTCATGTTTTAGTGACATCATGATGTACTTTCAAATGACTATGTGTGTGTAGATATAAATTTATATATATACACATACTACATACACTTATACTGAATTCTACTAAATACAGAGCAAATTAAATAAATATATATAAGCAATGATAAAATCAATTCTGTTTAACAGAGGCTGATTTCCATTCATGATTTTTTTCAACTTCCCTCTGCTTCTGGTTGTCTGCAGCTTGGATATTTTTCTATTAAGTAGCATTTAGTCTGTAAGTATTTGGAAAGAAAGAGAAACACTTTTAAGATTAATTTTTATGATTCTGTATAGCAGGTTTGTGAAAATAAATTTGAAATGACCAATAAACAACTGAATTGTGGGTTATCAGTGAACTTCTGAAGGAAGTTTTATCTTTGTATTCCCAATGCCTATCCCTTGCTGGGGATGTGGCAGGAGTTCATTAAATGTTTGTTCAGGGGTCTGTGCATTTAAAAACAAACATTTATAAATTTGGGGTTTTTATAAATAATAGCTAGGTATTTTTTCTGTTTCAGTGTTAATTTCCCTTAAGAATCCCTGAAAATCTATTGCTTACTTTGTGTAATAATGTCACTTTGCAATTTTATAGTGTTTTGTAACTGTAATAAAAGAAGAGGAACAAACTTCTCACACAATCTATTTGATCTTTACTCCTTGTCCAGTCACACTGACTTACTCTCTGTCCTTCCTACCTGCTGTTTGCAGTTCCCTGTACCTAGAACATTGTTCTTTTCCCTCGTCTCTCAAAATTTTCATTGGTTGGTTCTCAACTCAATCATCATTTCTTCAGTCTTTCCTGAGCTCCTGACTTGATCAAATCCCTTCTCCCTAGTCCCATGCCCCACTGTAAGTACTTCATAGCTCCTGTGGTGGATGTAAGTTTCCCTTGTTTTTGTAATTACTTGATGGATAGCCATTTTCCTGACTAGGCTATAGGCCTTATGAAGGCAGTGACCATGTCTATTTTAATTCATTTTTATATCTCCAATACCTATCAGAGTGCCAAGCACATAATAGGAGTTTAATAAACATTTGAGCATAAAAGAATGAATGAATAAATAGAGTCAAAGTATTGTACCCATTTTGTAGATAAGTAATTGAGCCCAGAAAAGTCAAGTGATCTGTTCAAAATCACTGCTGGTCAGTGACAAAGCTGGGACTAAAATTGAAGTTATCTAGTATCCAGCATTGTGACTCATACTGCTTTTTATGCAATTCTGCCTTGATGTATAATGTATCACCTCTTGTAGTTTTTAAGGTTCCTTAATTACCCATTCACCATACTACCTGAAATGTTAAAAATTAGACTAGAAACTGTAGAAAGCAGTATCAAATAATAATAAAATATCTTGTCTCCCCTGGTTACTTTACAAAATGGATATTTATATAAGTATGACAAGTAGTTTGAAAGGTTTTTGTGACAGTTCTTAAAATATGTGTCAGAGTTTAGTTCAGAAAAATCTCAGAATCATTATCAAGCAGATTCTACCAACAGACCAACTGAGATCTTGATGTCTTTTTTCACTAATGAACACAAATATTGAACATCTGTAGAATATCTTGCTGATCTGAATGTAAGCATAGCATAGAAAGACTATTATGCTGTGGTTGACAGAAACTATCAAAATTATAATGATGTAGCAGTATAGACACTGATACTCCCAGAGATTTTGATGCAGATTCCATTTCCCAGTATTGATTTAACCTTTAAGGAATTCCAAGGATCCCAGTTTGAGTACTTTCAAATAGAAGGCAATTAACTATATTTAATAAAAGCAGTATTATCATACGAAATAAAATCAAATCTGCAAAATTTGCACATCTGAATATTGTCTAATCAACATGAATTTAAGGGCACACAGTGTCATGCCATAGGAGGTAGTGCACTAATCACAAATATTTTAACCATATGCAGGAGTGAGCATATTTATAGGCCTGTCTTTGTAATTGGTGTGGCTAATATAGCAACAGGTTCCAAAGTGGATCTCAAGAACTCATCAGAGCTATAGAGTTTTCTAAACTAGTCACAGATTGGAGTACATACCAGTCAGGCTACTATGATATAGCTCCCTTTTCTCACGAATGAACTTCAGAAGATGTAAGTCTGAAATTATTGATACAGCAATAAAAGCAGGGATGGGATAAGCCTTTACTAACCAGAATATATGAGAACCCACTTTTTTTCACGGTTTAATTACCAAAACTGATAGATAAAGCATTCCTGTCTTTATTAATTTTGACATCCATAACCACTACAAGTTCACCTAAGGTTTCTAGTATTTGCAAATGAACATATACAAGGGAACCCCCCAAAAAGACCCAGGAATTTATTTATAAAAAATTGCGTATTTATTTCTACATGTTTAAACTTCAGTCACCTTCATAGTACTCTCCATTTGATGCAATACATCCATTGAGACAATTTTTCCACTGCTCAAAACAGTTTTTAAACACATCAGTTTTGATGCCTTTTAGTGCTACTGCTGTTTTTTGTTACACCTCTTCCACATCTGTGGAACTTTCCTTTTGAGGACTTTTTTCATCCAGGGAAACCAAAAAACATCTTGGGCAAATAAGAAAAGTGGGGCATGAGGGTGTCATACCATTTTGGGTCAAAAACTGCTGAATACTCAACAAGGTGTGGGCAGGTGCGCTGGTAAATCACTCATCATGAAATGGGCAAACATGTTGAAAGAATCTTCATTAAAAAATAACTGAAACTGAATGTGATCTCTCACAACACTATCTGGTACACTGATGCCAATGGGTTCCCAGGACACTTACTTAGCAGGGGGAAGCCTGTACTGTAAGAGCCCCATACTCCAAAAGTTAATTGTTTTTTTGGGGGGGTCTCCCCTCAAATGCCAGAAGTGCTTGATATTGTCAATTGCTGTGTATTAGCTTCTCCATAACCAAGACATAAATGGTAATAGGAAGAGATGTCTTTAAAAAAATATTGACAGCACAGCACACTACAAGGTAGTATGACACTCCACCCTAAAAGTTTCTCAGAATGGCTGTGTCGCTTTATTTTTCACCTCATTATAAACTTAATAATTAATGTAAAATTTTAATCATCTAGCTATCGGTAAGGTTTTTTAACTGTAATAATCATTTTAAGTTTTATAAAAATTTAAAATTTTTTCAGTGATTTCATTTTATTAAAACATACATTTGCAAGATACACTTAAAGAGTCTCTATAACATTTCCCCTTATAAAGTGCTGCAAAGTCCACAGATTTTGCAAAGCATCTTATTTCTGAAAAAAAAATTAAAACTATAAAATTAGCTTTAATTCAGGGGATAGTTTCTGATTAGTAACTGAAAATTACTAAACTCTTCTATGAAAATATACACTCATTCACATAATGATTTATTCTTTCTAAAACCAATAATGAAGTTGAATTTATGGAATACAAATGAGTATAAGTATGTATTATACTGTATTATACGAAGCTGTCACATTAATTTCTTTCTCAAATTCTGCGATGTATATATTACTATTTTTCCCATTTAACAGATGAGAAAATTAATCTCAGGGTGTTTGAGGAACATAAAGTAGAGTCACACAGCTAGTAAGTAGAAGAGAAGGGATTAAAAATCTTTTTTTTCTGATTCTACATCTCACTACATTTAGCTGCCTCTTTATAATAGCCTGCTGCAATTAATTTTTTCTATGATTGATACTATTTTAAAAGGAGCACATTATACAAACAAAATTGTGTATATATAATGTACAGTTGTAGTATTCTGAGATTTTATATTTTTGAGAAAAAAATGAATTTTAACATAGCATATTGAGGGAGATCCCCCCAAAACCCAGGATTTATTAATAAAAAAGCGTGTATTTATTCTTACATGTTTAAACTTCAGTCACCTTCAAAGTACTCTCCATTTGATGTGGTACACCTTTTGAGATGCTTTTTCCACTGCTCAAAAGAGTTTTTAAACTAGTAAATTTTGATGCCTTTCAATGCTTCTGCCATTTTTTGCTACACCTCTTCCACATCTGCAAAATGTTTCTTTTTGAAGGCTTTTTTCACGGGGTGTTGTCGCTAGGGGCAAGATCGGGTGAATAGGGAAGGTGGGACACAGGAGTTATTTCGTTTTTGGTCAAAAACTGCTGAACACTCAGTGCAGTGTGGGCAGATGCACTCGCAAATCACCCATTACGACATGGGCAAGCATGTTGAAATAATCTCCAAAAAAAATTCACTGAAACTGAACAAAGTCTCTTAAAGAACACTAGTTAGCCGGTACAGTGATGCAAATGGGTTCCTAGAACACTTATATAGTTGGGAAAGTCACTACAAGAGGCCCACTCTCCAAAAGATAATTCTGTTTTTTGGGGGGTTCCCCTCATATCGTTAAGAAACAGAAACCCACTTTTTAATTATATGAATTAATATCTCTTCCAGTCAATGAGGTTTGTTTTTTTTTTTTACTTTGAATAGAGATGTACTAAACAAACTCTAAATTGTAGCACAAGTCCCAAGTTGAAATTAGAGCCTGCAATTATATGTTGCTACTTCAATAACTGATTTAAATTTAATTTAATTTTATTCCCTTCTTTAAACACCAAGACACAGGGGCATTAGGACTGGAGACTAGAAAAAGATGTTCTGAATTTTAATTCTTTCTCTACCACTTATTAGCAAGTAACCTTGAATACATAACTGAACCTCTTTGTGTTTCTATTTACCTATTTGTAAATAAGGGAAACAATGGCCCCACTTCAGGGAGTTTCTGTATCAAATGAGATAATATGTGTCATATCCTTAAAGCCGGGTCCAGTAAATATTAGCTGTGTGTCAAAGTCAGTCAGTCTAAAGTGGAAAGACCCCATAACTGCATAATTTTTCTTCTAAAAATAACATGCCTATTGAAACGACTAGTCAGGCATCTCTCAGGGTACTTTAAGTCTTTGAAAGCATTTACTGTATAGAAAAGAAAACATACATAAAGCATAGGAAATATTAAGCTTTGCATATTGCTTCCTTTATGTGTTAGAATTTTTTGTATATGTTTTTCTAAATTCTTCAAAAGTACACTTTACTTCTACGCTATTTACCTCAACCAAAGGTCAAGACATACAGCAATAAAATCATACCTCATATTCCATCCAAGATTACAGTTTGATCCAGTACTTGATCAAAAGCATTTCATTTGGATAAAAAATTTGTGGCAAAAACTTGCCCCCAGTCTAAACTATTTTTAAAATAAATTACTTTTGTGTTCAAGAATTATAGGCTTTAATATTAAATTGATTTATCTTAAGATAAAGCAGAAAATAAAAGTAGAAAGGTTTTAACTAAATTAATTTATCCCACTATTCATATTGGGCAGCTCAAAAACACTATTATCCAAAATGAAATTGCATTTAGAAAACTGGGACTGTAAGCCAGATTTGGGGATATAATGACTCCTCATGTCTAAGAAACAAATCCACCTATTATAGATGTTCATGGAGAGATAATACATATTAGAAAAGAAGTGTCTTCCTATCTTCCTACCTATATATATCTGAAAATATTAATAGTTTGCTTTTCAATCTCAAAATGTTTTCGGTTGATGCATACTACTGTAGAAAGAAACAACAAAATTTGCTAGTGATGGTAACTAAACTCTTTCTTTAAAATAAAAGAATGAAATGCATTTGTATCATCACTGATCAAGTGAGAATTATCACTAGAAGACTAAAAAACAAAAATCATTATGTAGTTATGGATTCATCATAATTTGTCAAATGCTACTCAACTGTTAAACCATCAATGTCAGTAAAAGAAACAAGATGTGTGTTTGAAGCCTACAATTTGTGCAAGCAATTACTCTACAAAAAAAATCTTTATTTCTATCAAAAGTTCTAAAAGCAAACATTTTTAACTGTTTTGTTTTCACTTTGGCATGCTGCTTATTGGATAAACTTATAAAGAAAAAAATTTTAAAAGAAAAAATACGTTAGTGCTTCTTAAAAGGAAATGTTTTATTCTCACATGAAAAAAGAAAAATAATAGGCTTGGCTTTTTTTCTTTTATAGCTTTAAAATAAAACCATCAGTAAACACACATCTAGTACTTTCTGAGGTTATTTTGATTGCCATCCTCAATTTATATGCATTATTATGATTCCTCAATCAGAAGTAAATTGATATGTCATCTCTTATGGTTGTTAAAATTCAGAAATGCCACACTTTATTTTGAATACTTTGTTCTCAGTCCAAGAGTCCCTAACACAATTTAAACCAGACAATTTTTGATTATCCAGCTAACTGAAGCAACAAAGATTCAGAAAAGATGTGGAACAGTGGATGAAGAACTAGAATTAAGCCAAGTCTTACCACTAATCATTGTTTTTAAATTGGAATTTAACAAACGTAACCAAAATTTGTTATACCTCAGTTTATCTCAGAAATAAGCACTTCCTAAATTATTCCAGCAACAAGATATGCTACATGTATATAATTAATACAAGCTGGGAAGTTATTATCGATTTGATCACTTGATAATCAATGTTTATGTACATTAGGATTTTTTTACCAAATTTATTTGAAAGATCTGTGGCACAAATAGACAATTTTAACATGAAAAATAAACATTTTTATATTACTTTTGTCTCCTGGTTTTAGAAAAATGTTCGCTACAATTTCTCATTTTCATGGATAACAAGGAACAAAAACCCTGATTTGTCTCTGTATATATCATGCCCGGAAATTTCTTTTACACTGATCCTCATAACCCTAAAACACCTCCTCATCTATAAAATGATAAGTGGAGGGTGAGTAATAGTATTTAATCAGAGGATTGTAAAGTATAATAAGATATTGAATGAGAAATACTTAATATAATGACTAGAATATAGTAAATTCTCAATAAAAGTTATTATTAGCTATATTTTCAATGTAATACTAATGTAGATTAAATAAATTATTATTAATTATTGTTATTATTACTATAGAGCATAAAATATCTACAAGATCTTTAGCAGAGTTAAATAAAACAATAGGATTCAGAAAGGCAAAGCATTAAAAATCATAAATAATATCTAATGAACTCAAGGGGAAAAAATCACCCAGGTAATCTTTCCTATAATTCAACTCTACATTGGTTTTATAATTTTTAAATACAACTATGAAGATTATCGATAAGATATTTAAAGTGTTTTACAGTTAATGAGGAAAAATTTTATATTTAAAACGTCTTCAGTTGATCACAAAACCCCTGTTAAGGTAATTTACTTATGATCTGTTTTACATGAAAAGTTTGCTTGCTACAATACAAAGTGTTGATAAACAAAATTGAATATTATGTTCAAAACTGAATATTTGAAAAAAATCAGTAAAAGAAAATATATGGATAAAATGAAAAAAATTAAACCATGTTTAATAGTTCTGGGTACTATTGTGAGATAAGATGCAAATATCTCATATTGGAAAAATACATGAAATAGTTATCCAAATCGCTTATAATTCACACATATCTAAGGGATTCATCGAATCAACAATCAAAGAAAATTTTATTTCTTTAAATGTTCACACTATTAAAACATTTCAATAGCTGATAAATGATTTTAACAAAAAGAGAACTACATAATTGAACCAAATTAATCATTAAAGATACAGAAACAGACTGAGAATTAGGAATTCAGTTCATTGCTTGTGGCTGAGGCAATATATAGCTACAAAATTATGCTTCAGTGTATATGAAACATTTCAGAAGAAATATTGAGATCAAATTGTTATTGGCCTTGGGAAATGAATTTATGATTACATTTCTGTAATCTTAGAAAATCAGAAAACATTTCTGAAATGTGTCAGTCTTTCTGTTTTACATTGAAAGAGCCAGTAATGCTTGGTATGGTTAATGATATCCAACATGAGATAAAGTTTGATAGGAAATGAACATGTTCTTTGGAGTATTTTTAATAACAGTGCACACTATGATGGCAGATATTTTAAGATGCATATTTGCTCTTTGAATATAAAATATATTAACAAAAAAATCAGCCAATACTAAGAATTATAAAATGTTCAAAATTATAGGCATAGTTCTGTATTATTATATCAATTTATAATCCGAAACCAGTCCTGGTTTTATACTATATATTTGTATTCTACAGAAGCAAGATTAGTTCCAATGGCTGAAATAAATGAACTGTTGTATTTATCTGCATAAATAACATTTAACAAAGAGTTTAACCTTCACTAGAGATTTTGTACTAAAATTCTAAACCTGAGTTCTAAATTTTCAACAGGGAAAAAGAAGAGTCATCTATTCATTCTACAAATATTTATTGAATACAAACTATTATATACCTTGACACTACGTGTAATTGGGAATACAAGGATGACAAACCATGGTCTGTGACTTCAAGGAACTTATTTATTCATGTAAGACTAGAGAAATTAGTAAACAACAGAAAAAAAAGAAATAGTACTAAGTTGGAGTGTTGCTGAGAGAAAGTCTTAAGTATAGGAAAGTGGATATGCCAGAAATAGTGTAGCGTTAAGAGGGTAATATCGATCAGTGATTTTCTCAAACAGGTAGACTCAAGGAAGAGATGATATATATTTTATATGTGAATCTTTAATTGAGCAAAATTGATATATTTTTATTGTGAAATTAACTAGTTTAAATAAAAGATGGTTGTATCACAAGCAAAAATAACATGAATCACAGTGCTAAATTGTTGGCTAGCCATTTTTCTCAAGTTATTTTTTGTCATGTTTTCATTTATGTTACAGACACTGAAACATACTCAATAAGTTAAACTAGGAAAACTGGAAGATCAGAGGGAAAATTCAGACCTCAATATTTCAAAAGTATAATCATGCTGATGTTGAGTCTAATATGTAATTTGTTCTAGGTTTGTTTGTTAAAAAGTAATTTGTTCTCCATTGATATATGTTTATTATATATATATATACACACACACACACATATATATATATATATATATACTTCATGCATCATTTATATATTTTCTCTTTTACCCACCTATTGTTTCACTGCTTGATGTTATAATCCCTGGAATGGATACTGCTGAATTTGAGAAAATAATGGACAAAAATAAGTTTTACATAGAGGGGAAATTAAGCTTCCAGAAACATCTATAGTCATATATTAAATGAATCAACTTGAAGTGAATGTATCAGAAAAAAATTGATCATAGAGGTAAACAGATGCCCAAATGTAATATTAAAGTTTTAAAATTTATAGATCACAAATAAAAGGTCAAAAGCTTATCATTTTATATATTGTGTTCTCCCCAAAAGCTCTCTAAAAATATCTTTTAAAAAACCAAACAGGAACTTTGTCCACTTCTTCTAAAAATATCATTGCATAGACATACTATTGCAAAAGAATGTTTTAGATGTTTTAGAAAAATCCCCGTTTGTGTGGTTGGAGGTTATAGCTCACCTGTGCTTGGGCTACTGGTAACAAGTGTAATTGCTGTACAAAGGAAGAGACAAGTATTTGGAAATGTATGTTAAAACAGTATTGAAAGACAAGGTTAAAAACATTTATTCAGACATGCTTAGAGATCTCCAGAATGCAAATAAATGAAACAGTTACTTTCATTTATCAGATAATTACACATTTCAATGTACTTTTATATTCTGCTAGCTACTGCTTTAGTTCCAAATCAGCCAACTCAAGTTAGAATTCCTTGGTATTAGTAAAATAACAAATTGTAAATTATTTCCAAGGAATTTAATAGAATTTTCTGTCATAGCTACTTTCTCCTTATTAGTTGTGTAGAGAATGTTCTTTTCATAACAGATAATCTTTGAAGAGGGAAGATGTTCTTTACTAATGTAATTGGAGGTAAACCCTGCTACTTGGCATGAGCAGTTAAGAAATAAATGGAGCATGACAAATTTGAAAAGGGGCCAAAATACCTGACCTTCAAATTGACTTTGTTGTTCTTAGGCACTAAAAAACTAATAAGCACTTTTTTAAAAATTTACCTGCTCTGGTGCTTAATATGGAGGTCGCTGTTGTCGTGGAAACTGTTTAGGAAAACAATATTTATGAAAATAAGTTACTTAAATAATTTTTGCTGAAAACGTAAGTTCAAGAAACCAGATGCTATAAATGAAAAGTAGATTTTCTAAAACATGGGCAGACGTTAAGAGACAAAATAATTTTTCATTTAAATCAATACAAGTAACACTATATATTTATTCTATTCCATCAAGCATAACTATTTCCCATTATTACCACCTAACTGAAATCTTACAGAAACTTTACAAGGTCTATTTATGGGCCAAGAAATATGGATAAGAACCATTATAACTTAGCTTCAAATAAGTGACTGATAATTTTAAAAAGTTAATACATTTTTCAGAAGGTCGCATAACTTTAAATATATTATAAAAACCTAAGGCTTCTAATTCACTGTACCAGCTCTTCATCGATGCCACCTCTAAATATCAATCAATAGGAAGAAAAATATCTCCTTAAATCACACATGTAAGTGTACTGCAGCAACTCTAAGATTGCTCGTATCGCCCGTAAGTTTAATGACTCAAAATTTAAACTACATTTTGCCCAGCATGCTCTTGAATAAACATAATTGTAATGCCCCATGACTCAACGCAAACACGTGAGTTAAGAAAAAGAAACTAACTTTTGTTCCTATGTTTTCAAATCATCTCCCAGTGTGACTATCATTTTCAAATGTTTACTTCACTGGAGATCACATTTATTTCTGTTTCATCCATATATTATATTATGACCTAAAACTGTCAAGCTCTGGATGATGGTATTTAGCTAATAAGCACAGCTAAAATAGTCACAGATTAATAAGATAAATATTAACTATTAATAACAAATATTTACTAATACTACCTAGGTGTGTTTTAATCACATTTCTAACTTAACTCACAATAATATAATAAAATAGTATTTTGACATATTTTCTAGTAACTGCTAATTTTAATTCAGAATTTTCATATCAGCAGATTTTACCAGCATATCTTTTACTGGCACAGATTTATGTGAATGTATAAAGGATTATCTACAAAAAGAAATCAGAAAAACACATTTAAAACATACGGAGGATTTTACCTGCAAATGTTGAATTTGTAGGAGGAATTTCTGAAATAATCATAAATCACTATTATTGACAGGAATTTAAATATCTTGAAAAAGTTTTACATCTCAAGTTGCCTGTTAATCATCTGACTCTTTTTCTTATTTTCCTTCTTGACACTCCTAATATAAAGAATAGCTCATGTGTGCTTTTGAAGATTATCGAGATTCTTTAGATATTTGTTGCTCGTGAGCAAACCTTCAATTATTTAATTATTTCTGTATTGATTCTCACCTCTATTAACACCCCTTCATTAAACTATTTTGACTGATGCCTCACTCTCTTAATTCCCAGAACCAAAATAGGCTGCATGCAGTAGGAGAATCTCTCTATTATCAGCCATTGTCCCATCTGACAGTGGCCCAAAATGTTTTGGCAACACTTGTTTGGGAGAATGACTCACCATGAACAGCCCCTCTGGGATAGAATTGTGCCCATCACCTAAAGGACAGTCTAAAGCATTAAGTCCCTATTCCTCTAATATTGATGGTCTAAAAAAGATCCCAAACCCCTCATCTGATCTTTCCTAATCAATTAGGGTAAAATGCAATGACTCACCACTGCACTCCAACTCTCCTGCAATACAATAGCTGAAAGTTGAATTTAAAAAGAAAAAAGAATGAGTTTGAAATTTTGACTCCTAATGACATACGTCTCACAATTTAAAACAACAAATTGTCTAACAGTGAAAAATCAAACACAGTCAAATAAGAGAAGAATAAATGTTTTCCCAAGAGAATGTTATCAATTTACTGACACTCACTCTACTGCATTTCAGATTTGCAAAGTGACTTAAATGCTTCCATGAACTGAAGTAGACAATAGCAAAACAACATCACACTCACAATGAAAATATCTAACATCCCAAGAGAATGTTATCAATTAAAATTGTTTTCTCATGTACTGTTATTTCCAAAATATTTCACTGAAGAGTTCTTGGCACCCAAAGGAGAGATGTATAGTCAAGCTGTAAAGATAGTTCTTACATTTTCAGTTTCAACATTATTTGATGGTCACATTGCCTTAGTATAACCATATTAATTTGCTTCTATATGGTAGAAGCTTACAAAATGTAATTCTACATTTATAGAATTTGAACTTTCTCTTTTCCCTAAAACTACACAGTGACATTTTCTATCCTGTCTTCTACATGATTAAATATAAGATTCAATAAACCATTTGCTGATTTGTGGGTTTTCTGAAAATACAAAAACACTAATATAACAACTGATATAAAACTGAATCTAATGTTTGACTTCTCATTTAGAAATGGTAGAATGAAAAGTTATATATAGAAAACAAATATGTATTATTAATATAATCTATACATACTCCCTTTTTCTTTCCTAAGTTAAAATACAGAAATCAGAGTTTCTTATTGAAAAAGTTAGTAGAGAACATACCATGTTCTTCCACAGTTATCTTGGATCACTCCCCCTGCTGGTACGATATCATTATAGAAGCAGCTGCACTCAGATAAACTGACACATTTCATGGTGTTCTCATCCAAGTAGGGAGCGCTGTCTGGGCACTTAGCATAGCAACCTGTATGTACAAACAGCCCACAGTTCATCCCTATTTACTGATACTCACTCTACTGCATTACATATTTGCAAAGTGACTTAAGTGCTTCCATGAACTGAAGTAGACAATAGCAAAACAACATCACACTCACAATGAAAATATCTAAATAAAACAAGATTTAGATCCTGTTGCAGTGAAATATCAGCTTAAGAAGTTACAAATTATGGTCAATTTAAATTTTTTTAAAATGTTTCCTAACATATTTTAAATGTTTTGCTACTTTAATAACAAGCATGAAGCTGAATGTAAAACAGGATCTGGTAAATACATACCTTAAAATGTAAATGCCAATTCCAAATATCTATTTATGGAAGGGTAGGTAAGATACAGAAGTCATAATAAAGTGGGCTGATAATATCCTCAAACCTAGAATTTAACATAGATTGACTTTTGGAAAATTTTTGCATTATCCTGTTTTCTTGCCACTCTTTCTTTTTCTCTAAACATATATAATTCTAACAATAAAATTCTGTTTAAGTGTGATACAGCTAATTGGCCACTATTCAAGACAGATTGTATAATGTGTCACATTCTGAAACCGCATTCTCACCAAACTACATTGTCTAGTGAAAAGTATAAAGATTGAAAGATTGTCAATAGGAAATAGCACTGTCCCCTCTCTCTCTCTTTCTCTCTCTCTCTCTCTCTCTCTCTCTCTCTGTCTCCTACTAAACCAATAACCAGTAATCTATGTCTAGAGAAAATTTTTCTAATACAGAAATATTAATGCCATAATAAAGATAGCTAAGTATTCATTAAATCGCAAAATTGAAAACATTGAATTGAGAGAAACTAACATTTTTTAGTTTTAAAAGACCAATATCATTTGCACTATTTTGTGGATAGTCTTAAAATATGTCTTACTGTCCAAGAGCTCAAGACCAGCCTGGGCAACATAATGAGACCTCATCTTTACAAAAAATCAAAATTAGCTAGGCATGGTGACCCACACCTGTTGTCCCAGCTACTTGGGAGGCTGAAGTGGGAGGATTGCTGGAGCCCAGGAGTGTGAGGCTGCAGTGAGCCATGATTGTGCCACTGTACTCTAGCTTGGATGACAGAGTGAGACCTCAACTCAAAATAATTTTTTTAAAACGTCTAGGCATAGTGGCTTCTGCCTGTAATCTCAGCACTTTGGGAGGCCAAGGTGGGAAACTGCTTTAACCCAGGAGTTTTAGACCCAGCCTGGGCAACATAACAAGACCCATCTACACACACACACACACACACACACACACACACACACACACAAAAGGCAGGTGTGGTGGCCCACACCTATAGGCCCACCTACTCGGGAGGCTGAGGCAAGAGGATCACTTGAGTCCAGGAGGTGACTTGGCTACAGTGAGCCATAATCGTGCCACTATACTCCAGCCTAGGTGACGGAGAGAGACGTTGACTCAAAACTAAAATAAAAAATAAAATAAAAATATGTCTTACCTTCTAAAAGTGAAGAAAATTTCTGACCAATGACCTGATCTTTGCATGTTTTTGCAGTCACTGTGCCACAAGGTTCATAATGCCAGCTGCAATCTCCAGGTGCATTGTAATAATCACAATAGACAGCTATAATTGAATTATATCAAATTACTTTAATTATATGACAATTTTCATTTTCCAAAAAAATTTTAAAGGAATTTTGGATGATACTAACAATAAACTGACCTAAAGTATATCATTCTATTTTGTCAAGTTCCATTGACTTTATCTAACATGCCTTATAAGTGAAAATAAAATAGATCCTCCAAAAAAGGAGCCATATAAACTCAAAATAACACTTTCTTTTGACATCTCACACTAAGGTTGGTTTGAGGTGGAAAGGTAAACATCAATTTTCCTGTTTGGAGATATTTTAGGTCATAGTCTAGATTCATGATTTTAATTTCAAGCTTACATTGGAAAAATACATCTTAGAAAGCTAAACTTTTTAAATTTTTAAACAACAGTTCTTAAATGAGGTAACTAAAGTTGTCAATATAATATAATGTTGTGCATAATAAACAGAATACAATGAAGATTTTATTTTAGCATTTTTTATTATCCTTTTTCTCATACTACCTTGCTTAGAAGGAAGAGAACTAAGCTATATTAATGTAATCACATTCGATATATATTGGGATTCAGCTTATACTCATTACAGTTCATCTTCAATAAGGCTCTATAAAATTTTTCAAGGAAACAATATATGAGAACTCTAAGCAAATGGAATATATGTGGTAAATATTTAAGGATATATGAATATACTAAGATAGGTAAACGGTTCATTGTTCATCTAAGCATGAACGAGAAATACTCTCCATCAATATTCATTTTTCTCGTTGTGAACACAAGAATTTTTGAAACTAAAACTAAACATGAAGCGTAGTGCCAGGTGCTGTATTTTTAGGTATTTTTCACATCTTAAATAAAAATATTAACATGTTTTTAAGACTTTCTAGGTACAAGAACATGTGTTTTATAGAAAATAGGAGAGGAAGACTGATTGTCTAACAAAACAATTCTATCTAATTACGTTTTTAAAGAACAACAACATATGGGTTATACTTACGACACAGATTTGGTTTTCTCCATGAGACGCAGACTCCAACTGCACTACACGCCTCTGCGTACATAGCCACAGCAGTGCAGAATCCAAGGTACTTCCCCTCCATGTCACACGCACAGGCTTCTTCAATGCATGCATCATAGTAAGCATTGGGGTCCACCTAGGCAGAGCACAACACGTGAGTCTGGGTGAAAATACTGTGCAAGTAGTTGCTTTCAGAGCGGTGCTACCTTGTTGTGACAGTCTCTGAAGGTGCTGTCTCTGATGATCTCACATTTCCGCACAGCCCAGGCTTTACAGTATGGGTTTGAGTCACATGGGAAAGCTTGAGTTACTGTGTCTGAACATTCTTGACTGGTTTTCCAGCTGTTTCCAAATTCCAATGCTCCTGCAGCTACTGATGAGTACCTTGTTGTAAAATCATCCTTGAGATCACCATTATTATTTCCACAAAGACCACAAACTTTGCCCTGCATTGATCATAAAGGGAAATTTTAAAATGAGTTGTACTAGGGATATTGAAAGAAAGAGATAGACAAAGATAGACAGACAGATACAGAAACAGAGAGAGAAAAAAAAACATGATAGACAAAATATCATGATTGTGTGTGTTGTACCATGAATCTATGTTAAGTGCCAATTTGGGGGAAGACCTCAGAATTTGTAGATAAAATTCTGCTCTCATTTAAGGTGTCACATATCACAAAATGATCTATTATCTACTAGAATAAATGCTTTAAGAGCCAAAAACAATTTGTTAGTTTCAAATTATGCATGGGTACACTCAGGTTTTTAGAATATTTGCTCCACGGAACACATTTGATTTAAAATATACCACTCCCTTAAAAGCATATTATATGATAATCTCAAAGTAACAAAATATGGTTAAATTAGTCTTATTGCATTTACTTTTTTACCAGATTTTGTCATCTTTGATTACATCTCATAGTTCATGATAAAACTGAAGAGAGGTGAAGGGCTTATTACTATAACATGAGACCCTACCATTCTCTCACTTTCCACCTATCAATATCTGTCTCTAATATTTAGAAATGACTTTGCTGCCCCATTATTTACTTTTTATTGATATACATACATTCCAGCTTGGATCCAGTATAACAGACAGTCTTGTATTTTTGTCCCAAATCACAATTATTCCATTTAGAAATTTCAGAATCAAGTACAGACCAACAGTATGTATGGAATATGCATTTGCATTGAGTTCACATTCCTTACTTTCTGTAGTTTTGACTGCTGTTACTTTACCATCTTGCAAGACAACATTTTGATCCTGTAAATTAAAAGAACAGACTTACAATAACAGTTTTGTCTCCTCACAATATGATTTTTAAAAAGTAAATCATCCAGGCATGGTGGCTCATGCTTATAATCCCAGCACTTTGGGAGGTCAAGGAGTGAGAATAACTTGAACCTAGGAGTTCGAGACCAGCCTAGGTAACATAGCGAGACATTGTCTCTACAAAAAAAAAAACAAATCAGAAAATTAGATGGGCATGGTGGCGTGTGTTTGCCTGTAGTCCCAGCAAGCGAGGAGGCTAAGACTGAAGGACTTTCTGAGCCCAGGAGGTCGAGGCTATGATGAAATGGGATTATGCCACTGGGCGACAGAGTGAGACCCTGACTCAAATAAACAAGCAAACAAGCAAGTAAATAAAAAGAATTAGTACTATACCTGGTGAGACATTAGTACTATACCTGGTGAGACGCTGACTCAAATAAATACATAAATAAATAAATAGATGATAGATTGATAAATGATAGATAGATAGATAGATAGATAGATAGATAGATAGATAGATGATAAAGAGAATTAGTACTATACCTGAAAAGCAACTATGATTTTTCTTGAGCATGTAAGCCCATCTTCACAGCATGGGACATTCTCAGTTAAAACACGAAATGTGCCATTTTCACTGCCACAATAATCCTTAAAAATTAAATTATAATAGTTTATGAATATCCAGGACATAGAACTCAACTACCATATTTGTGTCAGGCAAATATTCTCACTAAGAATATTTCTTATAAATTCAGTAAGTCACCATATGCTGTTATGGAATTTCCAAAAGACAATTATTTAAATGCATTTACAGGTAGGTAGCCTTGGTGGAGTCCACTCTACTTAATATGCTTTGACTTAGTTCTTGCCACATCTTTTCTGCACAAGTTTAGAATTATATCATAGATATATAATTATTTAAATTATATATATTTTCAATCATAGATTGTTTTCTAGTCTCAGCAAATAGCTAAATAAAGGTAGTTTTCTTTCATATATACAAACAAAACAATCCAAATATACCCCTTAAATGTTACTAAGGAAGCAGCTTAGTTGCATGTAATAAGCATGAACTCTGGAATCAGACAAGTCTATGTTTAATATTACATTTTTTGTTTGGTAGTTTAAGCTTTTTAACCTTTCTAAACCCAATTTCTTCATCTGCATCATAGGAATAGTAATATCAAGTTTATATTGCAATGATTAAATGCAATGAAATATATAAATTTGCTTAGCAAAGAAGCACTCATAAAATGATAACTGTCATTATTGCTGCTAATGCTGTTGTCAAAATAATAGTATCTAATATTTATTGAGCACTAGTATGTGTTCCAATTTGAGTTCTAGTTAGGTTTCAAGTAAGGGCTATTTTCATGCCCATTTTACAGAAACTGAGACATTGAGAGGTTAAGAAGTGTGTCCTACATCATATAACTAATAAATGTTGAAGCCAGCATCGAAATTTAAAGCCTCAAGGGTCAGCATTACATGGTATAACACTTTATTGTCTCCTAGAAATGTATAAGGAGCCTTTTTGTATAGTTTCCATTTTGAAAATGAAATTCTCTGGCACTCATCTACAAATAAATAATTAAGAAGTAGAGAAAAATTGTGATAAAACACACTCATAATCACCTCAAGAAATGAATACTGGCAGAGACCATCAAAGCTGTAACTTTTCCCATCAAAAGTTCTAACATGACCTTCCCCATAGATGTGGCAGGTGGTTTGACATTCATTTTGTGTACAGTTCCAAGACCCTTTTATGCAAGTACTAAAAGGACAAGATGAAAGAGGATGGTGATTATATTATCCTAGGACTCATACACACAAATTGCTTTTGCAAAGAAGCATAAAATGAAATTTTTTATTGATTTAAATTTTGCAGTTTTCTTTGTTATAGTGTATAATTCTCATTATATATAATTCTATGTATGGTTTAATAGAAAATAGCATCTTTTTCTAACTACATTTGGCCATTATTTTTTTCAAACATCCCAAAGTATGACTTCTTCTTTTCCATGAAATAAGAATAGATAGTAAATTTTCTAATATCCAAAACAAATAAAATAGTAATCCTTTATTAAGCACCATTCATTGCAGCCAACTGAAGTGACACTTCCTTGGTCATATTCTCGTCCACCAAAAGAGCATGGACAGTCATCAGGAAAGATACATATCCCTTTAGAATTTCGAACCATTCCTTCTGGACAGTAGCACCCACGTTTACAAGACAAGTTCTCCTACAGGAATAAATATAAAATATACACCTTGAGGCACTGTTCTAATCATGTCACATTCTCAGTATTCATTTAAATACATACATATACCAAGTGCCCATTTGGAGTCAACATTTAACAAGTGAAAATAATGTATAAATATAACGTGACATTCTAATTATTTTTTCATTGAAATTTTAGTTTTTCTATGCCCTGAAACAATTGATAGTGTCCAAAATCTAAACTCTAATACCATGTTACTTACATCAAGAATAGGAATGTTCCGAGTGCTACATGTTCTGTCAGTTCTTCTCTGTGCTTTGGGATCCCTGCAGTCTACATACTCAGCCCCTCCAGAACAATTTTCTGCATAATAAGAAAAGTTGTTATGAATCAAGAGTCTATTAATCTGTTTTAGCCAAAGTAGATATTTTGAGCTTACACTGTGATTTCAACACTTACGTAGGGTTAAATCAATAGGAATCTGGCAAAGAAGAATTCCATCTCGGCAGACACTGGAAGTAATACAGAGTTATACATTTGAACATCAAAATTCAAGGACAATAAGTTAGACGAATGAGGCAGTCCCCAGAAGATATGTTCATTGTACTAAAGTACTTCTAAGATATAGCCTTGTAAGTATTATAGGAATGTACAAACAAGTTTCTTTGGACATTCAAGGAAACTTCATGGAAAGGATGGCTGTGTCTTAAGGAATAAGTAAGATTCAACAGATACTGCTGATAAGACACAAAACTGCGCAGGAACATCATAGGAACAAGATAAGTTCCAGTGATTTCATTGAGTCATGTTTGGATAAAAGATAGGATAAGGAGAAATGGTATAAGAAGGTCATGGCCAGATATTAGATGGCCTTAAATGACTTGCAAATTTGTTTCTATTCTTTGGGCAACTTTCAGTCATATAAGCTTCTGAGCAGGGAGAGGGCACAATCAGTATAGTGCTTGAGCTTAGACATTCTTGCCCCAAGAGGAAACATGAGACAGAGACAGAGCAACAAGCAACCAAGTTAGCTATCAAAGTAGTGCCAGCAAAAGCTAATGGAGGCTCTGAAATAGTCTTGGTAAAGAGAACCAGAATTTGGAGGTGTTAGCCTGAGATTCATTAAAAAGTTAATCTAGTGACTCCTCAACAAATACAGAAGAAAAGAAAGTGTCATTATCAAATCCCAACTAAATGTTTCTAGGCTTTGATGGAAAGGGGTTACCTATGCTTTCATTTCATTTAGGATGGTCAAGAAAAATTATTTATTGGTAAATGGCAGATTCATAAAATCAAGGAAAAGAAAGAAGGCACATCCAAAGTACTTTGCAGTTGCTATTTCATTTTTATGGTTATGTTGTCAAGAATTCCCATGTCTATCTATGAATTAGACACATGATTACATTAGAAACATGGTTAAATTGCTCCAAACTGCAGAAATCACAACCTTCTCAGTCGTTACAAAATAGTCAAGATACTTCAACTCTTCAGAAACTAAATCCAAATTCTTGGGCATGGCCTGGTCACTGTCCATGTTTATAGCCTAGTTTTTTTTTTTTTTTAATTTTTATTGTAAAGATGTGGAGTACAGTTCAGGGTTAGGTATACAAACATTGATCATGCAGTTATCCCTGTTAATGAGGTAAGTCCCTCCCTCTCCTAGCAGTTTCCCTCTACTGCCAATCCCACTTCCCTCCACCAACAGTTTCCCATTACTGCCAATCGCTTTCTTATAGCATTATAATTGTTCAAAGTCCTCTTATTAGTGAGAACATATGGAACTCTGTTCTTTGTTTCTGTGATAAATCACTGAGTATGATCGACTCCAAATCCATTCAGGTTGCTGCAAAGTCCATATATTTGTCGTTCTTTATGGCTACATAATATTCTATTGTGTATATGTACCACATTGTTTTAATCCAGTCCAACTTTGATGGGCAACATGGTTGGTTCCATGTTTTTATAGCCTATTCTTATATGACAGTAAACCACACGTGTAAATCTTTTTCAAACATTCCTACACTAGTGTATTCGCTTTATTGTATAGGAAATTATCCTCCACATCTCAATTTTGTCTAGAAAAATATTTGTTCCTTAAGACAATTTATTCTTTTTTTTTTTTTTTTTTTTTGAGACAAGATCTTGTTCTGTCATTCAGGCTGGAGTGTAGTAGCACAATAATGGCTCACTACAGCCTCAATGTCTTAGGTTCAAGCAGTCGATCTCCTGCCTCAGCATCCTGAGTAGGTAGGACTATAGGCACTCGCCCAGATAATTTTATTTATTTATTTATAATTTTTGTAGAGACGGGGGTCTTGCTATGTTGCCCAGGGTAGTCTCAAACTTCTGACCTCAAGCAGTTCTCCTAACTCAGCAGCTCAAAGTGCTGGGATTACTGAGGTGAGCCACTATGCCCAGCCCATTCCTTAAGACAATTCACATGCTAGTCTCCTTTTGGAAGTTTCTCTTAAAATCCTCAAGTAGTGACTGGTGCCTTCTTCTATTGCAGTGTACAAATCTCCTTTTAATAGTCAGCACCCTGCTTACCCTGTGAGTTGAAGACAATGTTCATTCATCTTTTTACCTCTAGCAATCAGCACAAGACCTGGCACACAGTGATACTTAATGGGTGTTTGTTGATTGATGAATGCTGGGAGACAGCTAGAAAGTATTGTCTGAATATAAAATAATTTTGCATTGACAATATATAGGAGTTTCCAGAATACTTTTCCACTCATGTTTAAAACCAAATGAAAGTAGGATGAATTATTTATAGCCATTATGATGCAGTGAACCCTTAAGAATAAAAGTGACAATAACTAACCATAAGAAAATAGAAAAGTCAAAAATATAGTAGGTCTTTGTTTCTTACTAGTAAAAGACCATTTCTCTGAAAAAGATGCAGTCCCTTGATTTCAATGTCATAACAAGTGTATATGTGATTTCCATACCATGTATTATCATCAATATGGATGAGTTTGCCTGGTTGCATAACCTCGTCATTTATGTAGCAGTCACACTGAGATTTCAGAACACAGTTTCCTTCATTATTCTGGTACATTCCGTCAGGGCAAGTGCATCCATCAACGGGAACATCTTCTACATCACAGCTCCTATCTCTCTCAGACAATGATCGGCAAGAACTATTGCAGGCTTTGACGTTGTACTTGAAAATTAAGCCACTGGGACAAGAGTGTTCTGTTGGTATGGAGATGAAAAATAATGAATATGTATACATTCAGGAAAATAAACAACTTTACTTCAACTTAATGTTCATAGAAATTGTAGTGAATTATTCATAATTGAGATTATGAATTAAGAAAAAGGTGCTTATTCGCTGGATTTTTTCATTCCGTTTTGTTTTCAGTTAATATTGAGTTCATACTGTACATTTAAGCACTCCTCTGGGAATCAAATCCACAAACATGAAAGGCTATACACTGCTCTCAGCAAAGGCCTATATTTCTGGTGGAAGGACAATTGTGGGATGTGCTATGAAAAAGCAAGATAGGAAGCACTATGTATATACAGCAAAGGATCTATACTTAGTGAAAAGAGTGTGTAAATGAAGACCAGGAAGGCAATGCAGGAAGAGGCCATTTTATGTCTGGGGAACAGCCTAAGTCAGAAGGTAGGATGATTATTTCAAAGACACATAGAAGAATAGAAGCTACAAGGCCAGAGACAGAATCAGTGGTTAGAACTTACAGGGTTCCTCTTAAGGAGTTTGGTTTTTGGCCTTAGAGCAATGAGAGTTCATCAACTTGGTTTTTGACTGGAGAGTCCATGATACGGTTACTTTGAATTGTTTGTGCTTTCAAGAATACCCTGGTTTCTCTGTAGAAAATGGACTGGGGGGAGCTGAGAATGGATAATGAAAGAGGCTATTGCAGTCATCCAGCAGAAAAAAAAAATGGTGGTTTCTTGAACTAGGTGGATGGCAATAGAGATGGGGGGATGTGAACAGATTTGAAAGAGGCTTTGGAGGTAAACTTGATACACCTTGTTGGTTAGCTGGACATGGGCTATAAGGTGTTAAGAATAATTTACAAGAGATGCGTTTCTACCAAGTTTGCTTTTTGGTTTAGTATTTTTTCTTTTGGTAAATCAAGTAATTTTTTTGTGAAGTCATATTCAAACACTGCAATGAATATTTTAAAGCAAAGCAAGGTTTTTAAAATATGATAGTTGAGATCCTAATTCACTGATTTATTTTTATTTGTTCTCAAAATAAATTATTAATATTAGAATATTATTTACAAATGCATTAGCAGTCAGCATATAATATTTTGGCAGATAATAATTAAACAGAAATGTATTCACATACAAATAGATATTCTGTTCTTGTTTATATGTGAATATATTAAATCAAAGTAAAAAATAAATGAAGTAAAAAAAATGCAAGGAGTGCTCAAAGATATTTTTAAAAACACAGAAAGAAGCCAGCCTTGGTGGCTTAGCCTGTAATCCCGCACTTTGGGAGGCTGAGGTGAGTGGATTGCCTGAGCCCGTGGGTTCAAGACCCGCCTGGGCAACTTGGCGAGACCTCATCTCCACAATAAATCAAAAATTAGTCGGGCGTGGTAACGTGTGCCTGTAGTTTCAGCTACTCGGAAGGCTGAGGCGGAAGGATCGCCGGAGCCCAGTAGGTCGAGGCTGTGGTGGCGGGAGAGGCCACTGCACTCCAATCTGGGTGACAGAGTGAGACTCCAACTCAAAAAAAAAAAAAAAAAGAACACACAGAAAGACCATCTTTGAAAGAACAAGGTACAAATTTGTCGATACATGTGCCTAAACCACACATACACACACACGTACACACACACACACGCAAATACAGGTGACTATAGTGAAACTGGGAAGGAAGTGGACTATCTCAAGCCTCTCTCCTGCTTACCACATAGTCCAGTTCTCCATTCCGTTATGTATGTTTCCTTCTCAGCACATGCCTTCACATAGTTGCCCAAAATTGTACATAGACAGTCTTGACTATTTTCACAACTGCACGTGTATTTTTTGCATTCCTTTAAAATAAGAAACAAATGTATATTGTATTATGATATTATTCAGAAGAGCAGGTAAACTGGGTATAATAGCTACTCTTCTACATCATAAAAATTTGGCTTGGAAATATTTTTTAAATATTCAAAATAGCAAATGAATTATTAACTTCCTTGTCAGAAAACTTAGAAAAGGCAAAAAGAGAAAATTATTCAAGATTTTTCTTATTTGGGGTTATTTTTCAGTTAGGGTGTTTTTTTCAATTGCATATTTAACAAATAAATGAATAGAAACTAATGTTAAATTTAAGCATATACTTTATTGACAATGGCTATTATTTAAAAATATATAATATCTATAGGCTTTTGTCAAGATAATCAAAGAATTTCCCCAAAAAAAGTTGTTAATGTTAGACCTCACATACCTCATGATAAGATTTAGGGTTCACAATTGGATGGCAGGAAACAAAAGGCCCATTTGAATCAAGAAGAATTCCACAGTGCCTTTCAGCAAATTTTTCTGGAAGAAAATTTTGCACCCAAAATTAGTATCAATTAATATAATTTTTATTTTAAAAGATGTACAATTTTAAGTTTTATCTTATTAGAATAACTTTAAAGTGTTTTGCTATAATAAATATACTTTATTGCCACTGTATACAAAAATAGCATGATACAATTTAGAAGCACCTTACACTAAGAATCAAAGTTTTTATTAACTTTGGATTTTTGCATGAAATTAACCTTTCTCTGAAATGTGGTAACACCTCTCTTTTTCCTACCCCTGACACCCTGGAAGATCATATGAGTTTTTCTGAAGGTCATATATTGGGACAACCAGTACCAATAATTCTAAAACACTAATTTTATTTTTTGAAAAGTGTTTAATTGATATTTAGTTAGCTTATAAATAACTAGCATAGTATTAATTTCACAGAAATAAATTCATAAAAATAGCACATGAGTAGCAATTACTTTGCTTAATGATTTTCAGCAACAGAGGAAGCTGAATCTACTAAAAAGACACTGAGACCAGTTACTTCCAAAATTTTGACAGATTGGTAAGCAGGTTTCACCACTTTTTAGGTAAATTTTACTAACAGCTTATTAAAATACAATTTAATTTTCTGTATTTAATATTATGAAGTTAAATATAAAACATTGAAATTAAATTTAATTAATTTAGATGACTCTCCAAAGTATGGCATATAATCTGCTTAACATAAACTGGCTTGGTTTCTTATGAGCTATACATTCTTTTCATCTATTTTCATTATATTGGTTTTCACTGCAACTCTCCAAAAAAAAAAAACATGATAGTCAAATCCCTGAAATATGTGTTGCCATGTTTACATTAATGCTTCAGACAATTTATTTTTTAAATCAAAATTAGTAGACAATGCTTTCAAAAAATTGCTTTAATAATTTTAAAATATTATTATAATCTGATCAGACTATTTGTTTCAAATATATGGATTAATTTAGAAACAAGTAATCAGCATACCCACAGAATGTATTTTAACTTAACTTCAGTGCATTCCTTATTTATGAATGAAACAGCACAAAATGCCATTCATTAGTATCAACAATACTTGGGGAGCAATCAAAGCACAACTTGTATTCAAAATACTTGGACTGCGACTTCATATGTAATCTTCATTAAGCACACCCTCTCTGGGCTCCATTGTCAACATCTACATTAATGGTCCCATCCACTGTCGTGTCATTCAAGAGTTTTTTGTAGGAATAAACTGAACTAGTATTTATGGAAGTCTTGGTAACCTGAATCATAAACTGAGTCATACCAATGTACAGTTTAATGAACAAAATCTATATTGGAACTTGGTGTTGCTAACATACATGACAACAATGGTTAGGACTCCTGGACCTAGCTATGACTCTATCACCAAGTTTGTGTGAGTCTTGTTATTTCAACCAATGATCACTTTTACAACTAAATTAAAGGAGGGACTAAGTAAAACCTATGGGATCTAGGTGATGATGGAGAAAACTATATATGGAGGGAAAGAGTGGGTAGAGAAAGACAAATGAGAAGAACACCCACTCAGTAAAAGATACATTTTCTAGTATGTTCAATCAGCTAGACTGCTCCTTTGCTGTTTCCTCTAAAATTGGATCAGTACAACAAACACTAGCAAAAACTAGATATATCTGATGAGGTCATGTTATTACCAGAATAAGGAGATAACTCCTAGCATCACATATTTAATCACAGTGTTTGATGTTCAATTAGCATTACCTTTTTCTATACTGATACATGAAGAGGGGTTTCCTTTAGGACAGGACATCATTTCCCAAGAACTAGCAAATGCCTGAGCTGTCTTCTCCAATATATTCTGGCTTGACATGAAATCATCCTCCGCTTTGTTGTTATAGGAACCACAGAGTCCTGTATAGTAGCACAGAACAAAGCTTAAATGTCTCACTTAAATAACTTTTTAAATTCATGTCCTCACTTTTTATTCAATTTTTTGCTCAAATTAAAACATGTAGAAGCCACCTGAGAATATGTCTTGACTAGTCATTATACATACAAGTAAAATACGACACCCAGATTTTATCCAAATTTCCTTTTATTCTAATTTCAAGAGCACTGAAACACCACTTTGCCATGGATACTATGTTTCTCATATTCATCACTGTAACTTTATCTCCTTTGACAAGGTAGTAGGAAGCATGCTTACAATTAAGAACTCATGATTCACATTTTCATAGTTTCCATTTGGATAGTTGAATCACCTTAAGTGCTATATGCCTTTTTTACCTGGACCCTTCTGACCCATGAGTTACATTTTTTTCTATGTGTAAATAAGTTACCTTCACAAGTAAAAGTGTTTTGTAAAACCGTGAACCATTTATAATTTAATAACGTTTTTCAGGACTTTCCATAATTGTCTTGCCTATTTTATTCAATATCCATGGTTGTATGTAAGAGCTGATTTCTATATTAGAAACCCTCAATAAAATAAATGAGAAATGACCATGTGATCTATTAGAAAGACAAGTAATTATGCAGCTTATATTTGAAATAGTATTTTCAAAAGATTTATATCTATACATTTAATCAACTATAAGTCAATGCCTTAGTAATGTATACTAGCAAAGTAATACATACCTTATGTCAAATCTCACTTAAATATTAAGTCTCCACTTAAAATTTTTTTAAATGTTTAAATTATTAATTCTATTTGGGAATAGAATGAATTTTGTTATAGATAAGGCTGTCTTTACTGTTAAAAGCAAGTTGGAATTATTTTACTACAAAGTGGAATGAAAGACTAAGTCAAAATGCTTTATGGTTTAGTGTTCTTAATTAAGAAACAATGAAAATTACAATAAATGATAATCACATTAGAGCCTTGAGAATAAAAATATATCCAGAGGACTTACCTACAGTGTCTGTGAATTGGTTAGGTGGCATGGAAACATACAATTGCATAACAGGGACAATTTGTATTTGCATTTTTCCATTAAAGTATGTTTCTACTTGAAAGTAGTAGGAAGTTGGTTTGAAGATCTGTATTTTATCTGTTAAAATAATTATTAACATGAATAACAACATAGCCAATAGTTTTTAATTTCTTAAAATACTTTAATTTCTAAATATCCATTAAAACAAAAACATTTAATATTTTTAAAAATGAAATAAATAACTGCATATCACACTTATTTTTAAATATCATTATTAAGCTTACCTGAATAGTAATAATCTTTATTCCTCATCTTGTCATTTGTGACTGTTCCATCACTGTTGAATGTGTATTTGTCAACTGAAATAGACTAACATTTAAGACACTTTGTTGGTTCATATTAATTCACAGTATTATCTTTTAACATAATAAATGAACCTGAATTTTTGTGGCATGACATACTTAATTTGATTGGATTAATTTATTGGCATCAGAAATATTAAATTCTTAAGGCGTTTCTCACACTTTACTTCACTGTTTCTCATACTAACTCTGTGTAGCAGATTGTAAAGGAATCTTCACCCCAATTTGTAGATGCAGACACTGAAACCCAAGAAAGCAACTTGGATTTTCAAAGACCAGGCAGCTTGGAAGTACTCAAGTCCAAACTAGCTGTCCTCCGTTTCCATTTAGTCTGTTTCTACTAATAAGGTTGATTCCAAATACATAAAATTCTAAACAAATGTCATCCTTCTTAAATGGTCCACAGAGATTTAACAGTTCAGTGAATGCATAGATTGACCTGTGATTAGCATATTAATTGCGTATCTATGGTAATTTTTATATACGTTAGTATCTTTGGAATTAGCCAGCTCTTCCAGAGAATTGATCACTTTTCTGTGTGACTCTATGTATGCTTTTAACTCATATAGGAAAATTTCTCTTCTTCAACTTCAAAAATTCCAAATTTGTGAAATAATTGATATGATTTGATTCTGAATATATCTTAGGAAGCTGATTACTTACAGAATTCAAGGCAATTGTAACGCTATGTAAGCATGTGCCTGTCTGACCAGTTGGGCATGGACGAAGCTCAACACTAATAGACCAATCTTCATTCTGTTAAAAAAAATATATTTCATTAAATGTTTGTTAAAGTGATACATATTGCATACTACTACTATGTGGTTCTTTCACAATGCATGCTTGAATTTTAAATATGTACAATTCCTACATACAACAGTATGCTTTGAGAAGAGAAACCTAGCTCAGTCCACAGTACTGTCTCAGGATCACCAAGAGTTTTATAGATGATCCAAGTATTTTATGTAAACTGTGTCTATGTTGTCTACAACTGATAAAGTTTCACAGTCATCAGTTTCAAAAATTTTATCTGTGGTTTTTGTCTTCTCTCAAGAGGGAATTGTGATGCCTTGTAGGAACTACTAGAAATTAGAGGTAACAGAGCTTGTTTATTCTCAGGACAGTGCACAATGTCTATTTAAATCCAATGTGTCTGATAATTTAACTTGTAAAATCGTACTGTAAGTCATGTCAAACACTATCTTCCAGTTCTTATTTCAAAGTCTAGAAATCTCTAATCTATAAGAAGTAAATGTTCCATCTGCTTTGACATTTTGCCCTCTTCACTTTCCCCATTGCCTATCCACATGGATTAGGAAGGAGTATAAAAAGAAGGAAAGATAGATTATGTTGGTAGGAAGTCAAGAAGCTTCATTCTGGAATCTGACTTTAAGTAGCAGCAACTATATTTTGCAGCTTACTGGACATTAACCCACATCTCTCGCCTCAGGATTCACAAATTCTGCTCATCTTCATTTCTTACCAGGAAGATTAAACAAAATTGCTAAATCTCATGTTGACCAAAGGTACAAACTACAGAATGGGATCAACATTTTATGGAAATTCAGATGACTTAAAATTTTAGTACTGAAAAGAATTTAAATGTAAAGATACCCTTTACTATACTGGTACTCTTGTATTATAAAAACAGAAAATAAATTTAAAGAAATAATGTTGAAATAGAAACGTGCTTTTACATGGAATGTAAAAGATTGCTTCATTTGAAGCAGTAGTTAACACGTAAAGAAAAAGAGAAGGATGAAATAAATTTTCAGGGTTTTTAGATTATTATGAATGAAGAGGGATTTATTTGTTAGGCTGTTTGTTTACAAAAAAATTTTCAAAGAGAACAGATAATACTGATTTAATACTGATAGGTAAGACTACCAATGTTAATATGTAACAGAAAACATACTGAAATATATAACTAATAATTGGAGGCCTGTTTCATTCTTATTTTTTTAAATAATAGTTTAAGGTGAAGATTGCATTTTAAATTGGTTAAGAAATAGCTTTGTGTCTATATCAGTTTTCTAAGGATTGTAGGCTATTACATACATGAACGGCCAAGAACTGACAGTTTCCAGGATGGTTGTATTTAACACCATCAAAAGTGGTAAGTGAACTTCCTTCCGCCTTACATCTTCCAGGACATAATGCTTCAGTGCAAGACCACTTTGCTTCCTGGCATGTGCTGTTAAAATGCAACAGTTATGTTAAAGGTCATCAATTGTGTTTTGTCTGTGATGGAAATAAATATCACAACACTAAAAGATTGTAACTTAGACTAAAACGTTTGGTTAAGCTTTTTTTCACCCAACATCTCAGCTCTGACAAAATGACTCTTTGATGGTGGTATCCTGGTATTTTAAGTCTTTAATTCTATTGACTAAAATGATAATTTCTGTGTGAATTAAACATATAAAAACTTGTGAGCTGGATTTCAGGGATTTGTTTAAATGGAACATGTTTTATTAGTAGTATTAAAACACCTGTTACAAGCCACACTGTAGACTTATGATGCCCAATACAGTACAGAGACACAGAGCTATTGAGTTTTGGAAACATGATTCATCCAAATTGAGATCTGGGCGAGGTGTGGTGGCTCACACCTGTAATTCCAAGACTTTAAGAGGCCAAGGTGGAAGGACTACTTGAGGCCAGGAGTTCAAGAATAGCCAAGGCAACACAGCAAGATTATCTCTACAAAATTAAAAGTTAGAAAATTGGTCAAGTGTGATGGTGCACACCTGTAGGCCCAGCTACTTGGGAGGCTGAGGCAGAAGGAAGGATCACCAGGATTCAGAAAGTCAAGACTGTGGTGAGTCATGATTGTACCACTGCATTCAAGCCTGGACAAAAGAATGAGACCCCCAACTCAAAAAATAAATAAGTAAGCCGGGCTAGGTGACAGCCTGTAATCCCGCGCTTTGGGAGACTGAGGTGAGTGGATTGCCTGAGCCCACGGGTATGAGACCCGCCTGGGCAGCTTGGCGAGACCTCATCTCTACAATAAATAAAAAATTAGCCGGGCGTGGTAGCGCGCGCCTGTAGTTTCAGCTACTTGGAAGGCTGAGGCAGAAGGATCGCCAGAGCCCAGCAGGTCAAAGCTGCGGTGGCCAGGAGCGTGCCACTGCACTCCAGTCTGGGCAACAGAGTGAGACTCCAACTCAAATAAATAAATAAATAAATAAATAAATAAGTAAAATGGAGACCTACTGAAAACATAAAATGCAGAGATTTTGAAGACTTCGTGTCAAAGAAATTGTAAAATCTCTCATTAACCTTATTTTACATTAATTTTATCTAATGCAATAGTAGTTTGGATATGTTGGGTTATATGAAATATATTATTAGAATTAATTCCACCTGTTTGTTTCTTTTTGCTTTCTAAAAATGTTTTAACGAAAAAATGTTAAATGACATATGTGTATCAAACTTGTGGCCCACATTACATTTCTCTTGGACAGAACTGTTGTAGGCATTCTCTTGGACAGCACTGTGTTAAGGACACAATATATTTCTAGAAGTATCTTTTGCAGTCTTGCAGAAATGAGGAGTTTCTGAGAAAGGCCATAATGAAGAATGGGTAAATTTCACTGGTTAGTACATTGTTAAACTCAAAAAGAAGACTCAAGCTGGCTAGTCAACTAATAGAAAAATAATCTACACTAACTTTTGACACATCAAAATTTAATACAGATTAAATATATTATTTATCTTCACCAATCTACAACACATAAAATTATTTGAAAAGTGTTGAGTTCTTTCTGATTATACATTTTATTAAACATTCTTTGCAGAATTGACATTATTATTGGCATATTATTGTAAACAAACTCTTGCAATATGTTTTGCTCTATATTTTCAACTACTAAGTCGTTCGCTATTCAAAACACTATTTCAGATAGTGAATAACATTATCTTTTAAAGATACACAGAAAGTTTATATATTGTATTATAAAGAACACATTAAACCATTCTCAAAAAAAGTTGAAACATCAGCAATACAGAGAATGCAGTGAGATTGTTTTTTCTATCGTTTTTTTTTTTTTTTTTGAGTTGGAGTCTCACTCTTGTTGCCCAGATTGGAGTGCCACTGCAGCCTCGACCTGCTAGGCTCTGGCGATCCTTCTGCCTCAGCCTTCCAAGTAGCTGGAACTACAGGCACGTGCTACCACGCCCGGCTGATTTTTGATTTATTGTAGAGATGAGGTCTTACCAAGTTGCCCAGGCGGGTCTCGAACCCGCAGGCTCAGGTTATCCACTCACCTCAGCCTCCCAAGGCGCGGGATTACAGGCTGAGCCACCGAGCCCAGCTCTTTTTTATATCTTAAAAGTTTATTTTAAGGGTGCATTTAGGAATTTTTTTCAAATTAGATAAAAAAATTAGCATTATTTCACTATTAGTAAAATGTGAACAGAAAGCACACACATACCACTGAGAACCACAGGGACCTTCTCGCGTTTCTCCGGGCTGATACACTTTTCCATTGGATTCACAAGGACATTTAGCCTTTAATACACATTTTCCTTTCTCTCCAATATCGTCCAATAGATAACCTAGGATATATTATATAAGGTTAATCCCAAAACTATATAAACATCAGTCAACTGTTCAGCAGTGTGTTGTAGAATCACTCTTAAGATAGTTCTCTGAAGTATATTCATGCACTGAAAATACTAATTTCTTGTTTAAGCAATTGCTTCTCATTTGAGAACTGGCAAGAGGATAGATGAAATTTTCTGAGCCTGGGTTACTGCTCCACAGAACAGTCCTATTGAGCTCACTGTGGGACTAGAGAATATCGTGGGGAATACCAGGGTTCTTGGGTTCTGTAGAGATAGAAATACACATTAGTCCTACAATTCTCTCCAACCCTCCTCTGCAGGTTGCAAGGAGAATACATTAGGAATAGCTGAAATGTTGAAATGTCTTGTTACAAATGAGACACAATTCTAAAAAGAATTGAGTCCCTGTGTTTTCATCTGTCTTAGTGTAAATACCATCACAGGCATATTACCTTCTGGGCAGATGCAGCCACTCACACATTCACTGTCTTGAAAAGGAGCTACATTAGAACAAGTTGCAGGATTAGAGGGTCCACATTCTTTGTAGATATGTTGTTCTGGGCATCTTTGTTTTTCTGAAGAATCATGGAAAATGTATACATAAAAATTAGAGGAAAATAAATGCAATGAATACATAATTTTCTAATGAGGAGATTTTCAAATGGAATTCTCTGAGTCTGATTTTCAAAATGTAAGTTAATATTTAAAGATACACAACATAGCCAGGCTCGGTGGCTCAGCCTATAATCCCGTGCCTTGGGAGGCTGAGATGAGTGGATTGCCTGAGCCCGCGGGTTCTAGACCCGCCTGGGCAACTTGGCGAGATCTCATCTCTACAATAGATTAAAAAATTAGTTCCAGCTACTTGGACGGCTGAGGCGGAAGGATCGACGAAGCCCAGCAGGTCGAGGCTGCGGTGGCCAGGAGCGGCCACTGCACTCCAGTCTGGGCGACAGAGTGAGACTCCAACTCAAAAAAAAAAGATACTCAACATAACTAAATTATGCCAATTTCCCATGCATTATTTTATGATACAATATTTTATTCGAGGAAATGTGCATTGTGCATAATTTTATTTCATCTTAAGTTGAAATTGATATGATATTTGTACTTTGACTATTGATCTACACATATGAAGAAAGTACGTGTATGCTTTCTGTTCACATTTTATTGGATGATATTGGAGAGAAAGGAAAATGTGTATTAATGGCTAAATGTCCCTGTGAATCCAATGGAAAAGTATATCAGCCTGGAGAAACACGAGAAAGTCCCTGTGGTTCTCAATGGCACGTGTGTGTTTTCTGTTCACATTTTATTGATAGTGAAATAATGCTCATATTTTTATCTAATTCAAATGAAACTCATATATAACTTTTATTAATATTTTTGAAAGAAAATAATAGTACTAATCGGTATACTCTTGATAACTATTTTTTATAAAATTTTTTACTCATGTGTCGCCATGACTTTTACTGATTGTAATGACTTCAGTGCCTTCTTAAGAACTTAACACAAAGCACTACAACTTGAGATGTCATGTTACCCAAATGGTCCTGTTTACGTGTGAGAGACAAGTCTTCATGATTTCTAAGATTCATTCCAGAGCTTAGCATTTAAGCTCTGGAATGAATCTTAGATGCATTACTTTAAAATACAGCTTAACATCAAAGTGCTATAGAAACTTTCTGATTTGTAATCTAAAATAAAGGTAAAAACCTACCACAAACCACATCAGAATCGTTTCGCCAGGATTCAAAGATGCCAGGACCATCTGAGGCACAGAGGCGGGACAGTTCTGAATAAGTGTCACATGTAGATTTTTTGTCTCTAGTTTGGCAGTACTCATCAATGCAGATCATTTTGTAGTCATTGGATAAAGTGGCAACCTTTCCACACATCTCAAAGTACGTACCAATAATATTGTTACAGTACTACAAAATAAAGCATGATGTTTTGTTAAAACAGGTAATAAAAAATAAGAAAAATGGTCAATAAGTTTTTTTTAAATGATAAGTACAGATGTCTTTTGTTTTTGTTTGGTTTTACATACTATCCTGTATGGGAGAGTTGTTTGTTGGACACTGGTTGAAATGGAAGTTTTTGAAGTACTATAGTTGTAATGACTTCAAAATTGTTGTACCAAAACTTATTCAAAATGTCTTAAAAGGGAACATGAATTTTAGAACTCAAGAAAATAAAAGAGTGAGAGAAGGAGAGACTGGTCAGTGCCAAAGACTGGGACGGTAACTGAAAGAATATCACAATAAACAGAAGGGATATTGTCTCTTTAACTGTTAATCTGCTTGTATTTGATGAGCAAACAGATGATCATAAAATAGAGTGACTCCGTCTTTTTTAGTGGAAACCATGTGTTTGCTTTGGAAATAACATACTTGTTTTATGTCAGTAAAGGAAGTAAAGACATATATTACTGTACCAAAAAAGTTTAAATTTCAACATAGTTCAACCACCACGTAGCTGTTTTAACATGTTTGTTTTCAGAGAAACATAGACTCCACAGTCAAAAAAATGCAAAATTTGCACCATATTAGGCTCAAGAAGGCTGATAACATTCTCCAAATGAAGTATAAATTAAATGGAATAAAATAAAGATTATTTTTTCATTTATGATCCTTTGTACATTTTTCTCACTAGATTTCTTTAGGGCAAGAATGCAACTTTGTATGCTATGGGTCGAACAAAGTGTCTTGTACTGTACCTATGTTGGTCTTTAGTAAATATGCATTGGCTTGAAGTTAAATTTATATATTCATTCTAACATTTTTGAGCAACCAAGATTAAGTTCTCAACATATTGCTCAATTACCACAACAGATAAAACATAATATCTGTTATCACAAAACTCACGATTTTATGAGAAACATATGAGAAAAACATGGGCAATTTTTATAGAAGGCATCTTATTATAAGTGCCAATGAGTGGCATGAGGTAACAGAGGAAAGAGTAAGCAATTCCAACTGTAAAGCTCAAGGAGAATGTCACAAGGAAGAGGCAGATAATCTTATATATTCTATGGCTTAAATTCATTTTGCTAGAAGATGACAAGATGGCTACAAGTGTAACACCCACTGTCAATAACACAAAAGTCTCTTTTATTGATACTATTCGCATAACTTTTGATCAGGAGAATTTTGTTCCAGATTGGAATAGGGATATGTAAACACTGATTCAATCATCAAATTGATACAATCAATTACATTCAACATAATAGAATTACACAAGTGCAGAAAATTCAGGGAGTATATGGTAACTATTTTCAAGTGTTTCAGTAAAAATTACTATCAGTAACTCTTTCAAAAAGAAGGTAAAATATATGGTACATGACAATTCAGACTGGCTACCTGGGGCAAAAGTAAAGGAGTGGGACACAGTAAATGCATTTTCAAACTGGAAGAGAAAAGTCAAGTCAATACCCAACAAAAGATAATAATGGTGAGATGAAACACATCAGTTTACAGACAAACTAAAACACTATGCAAAGTAAATGAGAATTGCTATATTAATATATGACAAATATCATAATGTTTGGAGAGAAAAATATTTTAGCATGTGTGGTTAGACTAAAGCTGAAAAACAGATTATGGGATACTGGAGAGGAAGCAGTTGCTGAATTCTAAGAATAAAATATGAGTGCTTAGAAGAAAATGATGGATATCTAAATTGAAACCAAGGGTTACAAAGCCATAGTCATAAAAACAGTGTGGTACTGGCATATATATAAACACCTAGACTAGTGGAACAGAACAGAGAGCCCAGAAATAAATCCAAACATACAATGTCAGCTAATTTTTTACAAGGACTCTAAGAGGACGCAATGGGGAAAGGTAGTTTCTTCACTAAATGGTGCTGGGATGACTGGTTTTCCACATGTAAAAGAATAAAATTGGATTTGTATACTATTTACAACTCAAAATTAACAAAAGATATAAAATCAAGATGAGAAAATATACTACTCTTAAAAGAGGACATAGAGAAAAGGATATTCTTGTATTCTGTTGGTGGGCACATAGACTGATGCAACCATTATGCAAAACAGTATGGAGGTTCAGGCTACGAAAGCAAAAATAAACAAGTGTACAACATACGAAACAGCTTCTGACAGCAAAGGAAGCAGCCAACAAGATGAAATGACACCTACAGATTGGTAAAAATATTTTCAGACCATATATCTGATAGCAGTTAATATTCAAAATAAATAAAGAACATAAACAATCATTAGTCGAAAATGAATGGTCAATGGGTATATGAAATGTCAATGTCATTAATGATCAGGGAAATGCAAATCAAAACCACCATGCACTATCACCTCACACCCATTAGGGTGGCTATTTTCAAAAAGTCAAAAGATCACAAATGCTGGCAAGAGTGTGGAGAAAAGGATATTCTTGTATTCTGTTGGTGGGCATGTAGACTGATACAACCATTATGCAAAACAGTAGAGTTTCTAAAGAATTAAAAATAGAGCTACCATATGACCCAACAATCTCTCTTCTGGCATGTACCAATTAATAAATGAATAAGAAACTGTGGAACACACACACACACACACAAACACACACACACACATACACACAATGGAATATTATCCAACTTTTTAAAAGAATGAGATCTTGCCATTTGCTACAACATGAATAAGTCTAGAGGACATATGCTTAGTGAAACATGTTAGAAACAAAAAGAAAAATAATACATGATCTCACTTGTATGTGTAAACTTTTAAAAAATCTTTAAACATACAGAGATGGGGTGGGGGGATAAAACAACAGTGGTAACCAGAGTGAGCAGAGTGGGAGTGGGAAATAGGGAGATGTAGGCCAGAGAAAATAAACTAGCAGATATATATGGGATGGACAAGTCTAGAAATCTAGCATACAGCATGAGGACTATAGGTATGAAAATTATATTGTATACAGGATTCATGCTAAATGAGTAGACTTCAGCTGTTCTTGCCACACACACACAAAAAAAGGTAACTGTGAGATGATGGATATATTAATTTCCTCCTCCATAGTAGACTCTTTACTGTCTATTTCTATGCTATAACATCATGTTCTATACCCTAATAATGCACAATAAAATTTATTTTTTAAAAAAGAAACCATAGGAAATATGCTGAAATTTGCTACAAGATGAAATATAAATTTTTTACCTGGACTCCATCTTCACAAACTTCATAACTTTTACTAACAGCATTAGGACAATCACCAGGAATTTTATTATTGGCAATGTGCTCATTAATATCTTGCCCTGAAAGGGAAAGCATTGTTTGGTTTAAGTAACTTTTTACATATGTGAGTATTTTCAAGTTTCATATGGACTTGGCAACATAAATTTATTTTTTTATTTCAATACTTTCTCATACTGTGGACAAGGGCAAATCATTAGTATATTTATTCAAATATAAAGAAAACTTTATTTTAATTCCCAATTTTCTTTTGGGAAGCAATTTTCATGGAAATAATCCACTGAAATCCTACCTGGAGTACTGTTGAAGTTACCACAAAGACCACAAGTTGAATATTGTTTGTGAAGAGTGAGCTTTAAAAGAAAAATTACATTTATATGTTTATAAAATATTGGAAATATCTCAAGTAAAAATTTACCCAAGCCAAAAGACAGAGTCTTCTCAAATTCAAATCTAGCTAAGCTGATTACTTAAGGGTATGCCTTCTAAGGCCTTTCCTAAAGACCTGGCTCTAGAATTTGCAACTCTTTGGGAAGATATTTAACTTTCCTTAGCCTGCATTCCCAGAGTTTCATCATCAGCAAAACAAAATTAATAATCATATGTACTGCAAGGTAGTTTAAATATCAAATAAGAGAATACTTAGTATAGTGACTAAAAATAGAGCTTTCTCAGATGAACCTTGGCTCTTACTTTCCTTATAATGTATTATTTTTATAACTTAAACTACAAGACAAAAGCACAGGATTACAAGAAAATCATAGACGAACTTACTGAGAGTTTGTTATTTTTGTCCCACAGTAAAGACAGAATTCCTCTACGACTATTCAGAACATTATATTCTCCATATTTTTTAATGTGAATCAACTTATTGTTATATGGTATCCGTACACTGAAAAGAATAAAATATAAGTACACTTAAAAGGTAAGAATGATACTATAACATGCTTTTCTGATCATTCATGTTTCTATATTAAGTATCTTATGATATAATATTGGCATGTAAATCCCAAAGTTTTTCTTATTTCAGAAAAAAGAGAAACAGTGAAATTTTCTAACATTGGAAGAACGTCTAAGGAATAGTTAATAGATCCTTGGGGTTTTGGAAAAATGAACAAGATGAAACACTGGTTCTGTGTCAGAAAAAGTAATCAAATAATTTGAAATATTCACAAGAAGAATATCAGGCTTTATTTTCTTATCCTGGAAAGTATTCAAATATGCCATCCTTTCCAAATCTGACTTGCTCCTTCTTAAAGCAATGGCCTAAGAGTTTCAAAGTCTTCAGTCTCTAATTTGTAAAACCTTAAATTTATATTGTGTTACACATTCAAATATTCTGCCAACAGTTGTTGACTACACAAGTTGTAGATACTCACAATAGTCAAACAACAGAACTACTCTATTTTTCCCCTTGTTATTGGAATATATATAATATCTTAAAATCACAGATATAGCAGTCATATATTTATCAAAATTTGTCAATAAAGTATTAAAAATATCCATATGAGCACCAAAACAGAAAGAGTACCATTGCCTCCCTATTGAAACTTTTTTCTTTCTTTCTTTCTTCTCTCTCTCTCTCTCTCTTCCTTCTTTCCTTCTTTCTGTCTTTCTTCTCAGTTTACTTCAAATAATTTTACTATTTAACCAAAATACTATGGTATTTACCTTTCTCCATTTACCAAAATAACATCACCAAAAATAGAGATGTCATTATTGTCAATTAGAACTGTTACTTTTTCAATCTCGCTATCATTGTTTCGTTTGATCTCAATATTGAAGTCTCCTCCAGAGTCAACACAGTGACGGCAGAAAGCGTACGTGCATGAGGATTCAAAGGAAAAGATACGGCCGTTGAATGCTTTATACGCTCCCTTGCTCCAAGTAGAAGCTTCACCTACAAAATATTCAGAGGAAAGTATTCATAATTATTTAAAACAATTAGCACAGCTTCTTGTTCTGTTTTTGAAAGCATTTGTATCCCAAGGAAAAACAAAATCACTGAAAGGTTCTATACTTACAGCTACCGCCTTAAATCAGTGCTTTCTTTCTCGCACTACTGCAGCAACTCACTAAAAGTGGTACATGAATACTTCTTTGGAGTATCTAAAATTGTCTGTTCTGGCTAAAGCAAAACAAGATTAAAAACATCTTGTTTCCCACAAGAAAATGAAAATTGTCTTGAATGGGGAGGACTATACAGAAGAAAGTTGTGGTTTGCTTGCTCCTCTTTGCTTTTTTGTAGAGCAAGTTTTCCTAATGTCTGATGAGGCACCATTTATACTGAATGAGTATAAATAATTGTATTAATTCTTTATATGTATGAGTATTTCTATGTATGTATATACATTTGTGTGCATGGATACATTTTTTGGGAGGAAAAAATTGTACAAATGTGATGTCATTCGAACATACAATTATTAAATGGACAATGGACAAAAGTTTAAAACTACCTTCAAATTTTGGGTACTTTGTGACCTCATTAAGTCCTGGCTTGGGCATAAATACTGATAGATATAAAAACCATTTTTACTTACCAATAATTGCATTTGTTTCTGAGTATTTCGGAGTTGCTTCTGGAATATGGGATCCTTTTTCTATTCAACACAATAAATAGAGTATTTCAATTTGAAGACATATATTATTTTAAATACACAGGAGATTGGAACTTCTATATGGGAATTTAGAAGTTGAATTGAAGACCATGAATGAATTTCTTTATCCTCAACTTAACTTTGAGAAAGCTGGGATTTGGCAAAGTTTACCTACATGACTATCTCTGCAGTCTATATTTTTTTTCTGAGAACAATCAGTCATAGTATGTTCAAAATTACTAAAAGTTTATTTATTTGTGGTCACATATAATTCCTAATATGTGCTGCATCTCTTACAGAACTATTTTGTCAACTTAAAAAATAAAATATTACAGCCAGGCACAGTGGCCCACGCCTATAATCCCAGCAATTTGGGAGGCTGAGGTGAGAGGATTGCCTGAACCCAAGGGTTCGAGACCAGTCTGGGAAACTTGGCGAGACTTCATCTCTACAATTAAAAAAAAAATTAGCTGGGTGTGCTGGCACGTGCCTGTAGTTCCAGTTACGTGGAAGACTAAGGCAGAAGGATCACCTGATCCCAGCAGGCCAAGGCTGCGGTGGCCGTGAGCGTGCCACTGCATTCCAGACTGGGTTACAGAGTGAGACTCTTGACTCAAAAAAATAAAAAAAGTTAAAGCATTGCATGCCCATTTTCATAAGAAGCCATGACACCAACAGGCCCAAGATACATTTTAGTCAATTAGTCTATTATCTAATACTAATAATTCAATCATCTATATATGAGAAAATTTCTGCCTTCTTATCAAACGGAAAAAGTTATATACTGTGAAACTTTAAGTTTCCCATGATTGTTTCTTTCTAATGATCGTACTATGTAACCAAGTAAATGTATAAGAAATATAAATGTATATGAAACATACATTTTATATTAAAAGACCTAATTTTATATAAATAGACTTAAAAGCAAATAGGACAGCATAGCAATGAAAGTGAGTATTTTGATAAAATTTTAAAATAAGTTTCACGTGCTATTTATTGTCTATCTCAAAGCCACTTCTCTTTACTACAGGGTGTCTTTATTCAGACTGAGTGGAAATAGATTAAACTCCTAATTCATGTATAAGGGCATTTTAAAAGTATTATGTCTAAAATAATAAAGAAGAAGTTGTACTATATTTTACTCAAATTCCCTTAAAATGTAATTTAATCTCTTATTCGTGAAATGGCTTCAAATACCTAGTTGGTCATCTAAACTTTAGTACCTGAAAAGAAGAAGCACTTAAAAACTCAGTACAAAAAACACAATAATATCAAGTCATAGTAAATCAATAATCAGCAGAACATTTCAACATCATGTGAGTGGTGAGTGTGTATGTCTGTGTGTGTGTGTGTGTGTGTGTGTGTGTGTGTGTCTTTTAAATGCTTCAAGTAATAAATCAAATTGCTTGGCACACTGGATGGTCCAGATGTACTGTATTCAGATGAGCTTATGACACTATTTTAGAACAAAATGGTAAGGCTACTTTCTGTGTATAATTTTACTTTGTAAAATGATTTTTTTAATCTGGTGAATAAAAATCCAAGTTTAGCAATGCTAGCAGACTTAGACCAAATGAAGCTGTACAAAAAATACAGTATCAACTGAAAAACTTCTTGAAATAACAAAATTAAATGCCTTGTTACTAAATTAATAGACATCAAATTAATTTCTTCTAAGTCAGTTGTCTTAAAAAGTATCCAGGGAAGGAGAATAAGGTTGAATAGAAAGGGCTCTAGAGCTCCTATCCCAGTGTCATCCAAATTTGCTCACACTCTGAATTGCTTTATGTTTAGGAAATCTAGGTACTATTTCAATGTAATCTAAGTTGTATATTCACAGAAACTAGGAACATGAAAACCACTAATCTAGATGAACTAACTAATGTCCAGAAATAAAGAACCTTCCATTGCAAAGCCACTAGGTTTCTGACCATTAGACACACCACCAGAAAGAACACTACTTAATAAAAGTGTACCTGATGTGAATAAATTAAAGCAGTCAAAATACAACATCCAAATAGTAGAAAAATCTCAAATTGGTAACTACCCCAAAATAGAAATATAAGAATGAATTGATTCTGAATTCATTTCTCAGGAACAACACTTAAATTTCAAGACCTCAGCAAATGGCAGAAAATCTGGAGTTCAGCAATTTGGTGTCTTTAAACCCTTTGCAACCAATGTGATGACAAAAAAGTAGTGCCAAGAAATAATGAATGACTTCAAATTTCTTAGTTCCATTGAAGTATTGACTTCAAAACTGATGTCCAAAGAGTAAGAACCAAAAAAAAATTATTTCCATATGACAAGGACTTTTTTTTAACAGATTCTTTAATAATTAATCCTGAGTTAGGTCACCATTACTATATATCTCTCACTAATTAGATTTCACTTTTTAAAAAAGATAATACTCCACAGTTCTGTTGTCATCTACTCTCATGACCCTCAAGGCTTTAAAGCACTACTAACAGCACCAAAACAGCTCCCACATGCAGAGCAAATATTATTTTAGCAATTTATATTGCAAATTCAAAAACTACTCAATCTAATGTTTTCGTTAAGTGGAAATAATAAATTTTATGAGATTTTCCGAAAGGATAGAACTCTCACTCTTCTCAGAAATAGACCAGCAAACAAAACTTAAGCCATCTATTCCAGATCCAGGATATAAAGTTTGAGCCCCCAAAATCAGCTGCTACTTTAACCACCTCTTCAACTGACTGCAAATCAATTTTGCACAAAAGTAACAAAAAGAATTCCACATTGATATATACACAGCCATAAAACCAGTTCCCCATCCTATGCTAATGAATGTTAAGTAACTTTTACCTGATTATATCTAAATTCATTTCAACATTTGAGGATTCAGGCTTGCTTTTTTTAATAGGTTTTTAGTTGTCATTGTTATTTTTAAATGTATTTTAAAATTCTGACTTTTTAATAAGAAGAAATAAAGTTCAATGCCTAAGCCTTGGGAACCCGATTCAGTACCATATCCTTTCTATCATCACAGGTACCTGTACCACTAAGGCCAGTTTCACCAAATTTGCCTAGTCCAGAAGCACCAACATCAAGGCCAGCTGCACCCTTACTTTCTTCACCACTTCCCGAACTAGAAGACCAAGTGTTTGCTCCTAAAGGAAAATCAAAATGTGATTAAAAGAAATAGAGAAAAAATAATAATAATTGGAATTTCCTGGGAATAGAATGCAGGTTAAGATACCTGAGTCACTGACATCAGATCCAGGACTCAAGTATCCAGCCTCAGCAGATTCACTTCTTCTCTTTCTATTTACACCACTTCCACTGACTTCAAATCCCTGTTGATTAGTTGACCCCAATTTGACTCCTGAATCTTCAGAGACAACACCAGAATATTCAACCTCATTTCTTCCACTTGAACCATCTGTCAAATACAAAATGAGAGTCACAAGAATTACTTACAACACATACCATGATTCAGAATTGTTCTGTGCACAGGAATTACCTATCAGTACCTACAGCACCAGAACTAGATCCTTCCAAAACTAGCTACTCCATTTCTATCAGAGTCTTTACCACTATGGATATTGTCATCAAACAGATATGAACTAGAATCTCCAAAACCAAATTCCCTTTTCTTTTTTCCAGGTCAAAAATAATTGTTTAAAAAACTGAGCTTTCTCACTGACAGAAAAATAAAATATTAATAAAATAATGGATGACAAGTTGAAATCAATTTAGATTTCACCAGAGCAGAGTCCAAGACTAGACTATATGAGCCACTGACATCAGATTCACCACTGCTCTTACCGTTTCAGTTGGATTCACTGCTTCTAAATCCCTTTTGATAAAATGTCTCAAAACCCAAATCCAAATTGTCAGATATATCACCAAAAAATGTATTCCCATTTTTTACACTAGTATCACTTGCAGGATATAAAATGTTTGGTATCAAAACACATCTCAGTAAGCTTATGATTCAAACTTCTTAGGCACAGAAATTAAATATTAACATTGAAACCACTGGAACTAGACTCTCTAGTAACTTGTATTTCACTTTCAACGGTCATTGTCACCAAATTGATTTGAATCAGAGTATCCAACTACAACCTTCTTTCTTCCACGTCCAAATTCAAGAGATCTAAGCATTCCCACCATCAGAAAAATTAAAATACTTTAACATAAAGTAGTGAATATTTCCAATTTAGCAGGTACCACGGGAAAAGAGACTGGGTGGGATACCTGAGCGACTGGCATCAGATCCAAGGTCTTTGAATCCAGTCCCAACAGATATACTGCCACTTATTCCATTCCCTCCAATTTCATTGATTCCAAATCCCTGCTGACCAGAATCCCATAAATTGGATAGTGCATTTCCAAAGCTACCATCAACAAATTGATTCACACTTCTTAAGCTCATATCACCTGCAGAATATAAAACAGTTGTCACAGAGTGCGTTTGAAAATGTCTTTATGGTTCAGACATTTATATGCACAAAAAATTAGACCTTTTTTTGTGCTAATAATGCCACTGTCACTAGATGAATTTGAGTCAGCAAATGTAAAACCAAACACAGCATTAGCTTTCCCTGCTCCAGGTTCTAAGTCAGAAGACCCCATTCCACTAATGGAAATATCAGTGTTATTAAAATTAATCATTATTCATCAATTTGTTGTTAAATAGTATTAAAGTAAAAGGCTTTTAACCATTTAATTAATTGAATTAATTTTAAATTTTAAGAAATGAGTCTTAGTTTGGATACCTGAGCTACCTGCATCAGATCCAAAGACTATGGTATGACCCTCAGCAAACCCACTGCAGCTAATTTCACTTCCATCCACTCTACTGATTCCTTGTCCCTTTTGACCCAACGTCCCCAAACCAAATCCCAAATTTATAGAGGCGGTGCCACTCTATCCAGCCCCACTTCTAAGACTGGTGCTATCTGCTGAAAATAAATTAAATAAATAAATAAATAACATTGTCAACAGGGAATATCTAAAACACATCTTATGATTTTTATTTTAATGCAAAAAAAAAAGACCTTAGTAGCAATATCCAGATCACTAGAACTTAATTTCCAGTGTTCCCTATTTCTTTCTCACCAGTCTTTTTGTTCATGACCACCAATACTGACTTCACAAGAGCCAGAATTACCAACACCGAATTCTAATTCACCCTTTTATCACTACCAACTTCAATGTCAAAAAGCAAAATGCTTCTACCTAATGACAAATTAAAATGTTATCAAGAGCAATAAACAAAGAATAAGAATTATTTATATTTTTAATTAAGAAACTCTGAACCAGAATTCCTGAGTCAGTGACACCAGTGCCAAGGCCCATAGATTTACCACAAAGGAAGTCTTTGTTGTTCTTCCTGCTTATACCAATGTCCACATTTTTAAAGGTAAATTGCTCTGACTGAAAAATACTTGGAGTTGCTATAATTTATTGACACTTCCTTCATTGACTCTAATTTTTAAATGTTAAATTCTATTTATCCACACTTTTGTAAATTTATTTTTTGGCACTATTTTCCAAGAAAACTAGTTCAAACATGAGTAGTAGAATTTTAAAGTTAACATTGTAAATGTCATACATACAGAAGCATAAGCCCCAATTAATTTTGCCCAAGATGATAAAACATGGGAACAAGAGAGGTTAAATGGCTATCTCAAAGTTCACAGCAGATTAGTGTGAAAGACTAGGGATAGAAACTGGGTCTCTTCCTTTAGGGTCTAAGCTCCTTCAATAAAAGCCTTCAATCTACTTGCCTCTTCTCTGGTGTTTAAATGGCTGACTTCTGTTGAAAACAACATAGATCCTTTAAGAATCAAACATATAGTCAACAAATTTTTCTCATGAATTTCTCTAATGCTAAATCTGTTTTGGTCAAAAACATCACCAATCCCTGCTCTGCTAATAAATCAATTTTTCTGTCAAAACCAGAAACTAAGAAACAACTTAGAATACCTGTTTCCCTGGCAGCAGAATCAGAGTCAGTTAGTCCATACACTGATTTCACATCAAATCCATTTTGGTCAGATGGACCCCTACCAATTTCATTTTGATTTGAAGCAATGCCAAATCCAAATTCCATACCACCAGAGACACCATTCACAATACCATTTGCTGAACTGGTTTCATCTACCATACAAAAATACAATCATTACTAGAGAAAAGTAACATTCATTCATATAATACAATTTAGTATGAGATCTGAGAGACTTTCATAAGAAAAGCAAAGCTTTGGGGGCATTGAAGACAAAGATAGAACATGAGGAAATAATTAATATCTAAGTATTTTAATAAGAGGAAATACATCAGCCTTAACATTTGAGTCATATTGAGTTTGTTGATCCCAAAACAGGTAATTGAAAAAACAGAAAATGTTTCCTTCCTAAAGGTATCTCAAACATACCTCTATACTCAAAGTCGTTTCTGCCTTTTTACCACATGGACATGAATATTAAATTTTAATATAAAATATTAAAGTTATTTTCCTCACTGGGACTGCTTCTTTCCAATTTTGAGGAGGAACAATCTATAGATATTTCAGAAAACATGCAAGTACAGTAAAAGTCTGAGTAGGCAAGTCTGCAGAAATGTGTTGAACCAGAGAAGACATGCCTTGCTTAAAGAACTTTATATTTTCTCCTCTAAAAACAAAATTGCAATCCACACGTTTAAAGACTCTTCCTTATCATATTATTTAGCAGACTGGACATGTAATTTAAATAGGGAATCTTGTTGCAGAAAATAAAATGTGGTTAGGTACAAAAATATCAGTGGAGAGAACCCACACTACATTTAGGACAAGGAAACCTTTAAAATTATGAATTTATACATTTAAAAAATCATCAAAATGAATAATAATAATAATACCAAGTATAAAGATAGCATAAGAAAAAATTTATCAGAAAAACAGTTAATTTAATGTAAACCTCTTTGCCAAAATTCTCTAAAAAACCAATGTATCACTCCCTTTGGCAGTAAAATTAGTGCCTTAAGCGTCTCTATTACTATTAAGGTCATATTCTGCAAATAAACAAAGATTACCAGATTATCACAAGTGAAAAAAAGTCATTCCCTTCCTAGGTAAGTAGTTTTCTGCTAAGAGTACCTGCTGGAGTGTCTTCTATCTTTGAACTCTCAGCATCCCGACGATCTCTTGCCCTGTCTTCAACCTCACCTAAAGCACCAAATCCAATGCCAAAGAGTGGCTTTTTATCATCTGAGTCACCAAAAGATGAGATACCATAGAAAAAGTCACCTATAGCAAATAAAAAAATATTGTATTTGAAAGCAGCATTGCTAGCATAGCATATAAAGGTGGTCTGATTATGACACTATGAAAAACCACATAAGTCCCATTGTTCTGGCAGCCCTTGGAACAACATACACCACTGGTAGACTTACCCACCTCATCTATATCTTTTTGATATGGTTTTAAGACCTCAAGAAAGAGAGCAAAACAGAGTTGTAAAGATTCAGTAATTGATGTGTGCTAGAAACTCTTCTTCTCCTAAACAGGGTAGAAATTTTCCTGTCTGCTTCCTTCTCCATTACTAAGCCCCAAGTTCCAGTGCCCCATCTCCCTTATCAAAGTATCCTGCCATGGTTGAATCCACACTGTCCTTTGCTATTGTACCTCATAACCGATAAGATGCCTGATTCTCCTTGCTATATTTCTGCAAAGGACATAAGATGAAACCAAGTACTCATAAAGTAATTGATTCACCTCCTTCAAGTCTTAGCTTAAATTTCATCTCAATATGGTACACTCTAAAGACTTAAAATTGCAACCTTACCTTTCCCTTACACTCCCAGTTGCCATTGTGTTACTCTATTTTGTCCCATAGATTTTACCACCCTGTAACAAACAAGGTGTAACAAATCACCTTGTGGCACTTTTATCACTGTTAATAATGTTGACTGATTCTTGATTGTATCCTTCTACATTTTAAGCTTTGTAAATGCAAGGACTCTTTACCTGTTCTATTTACTGGGACATGCAGGTTATCTAGACCAGTGCCTCAGCAATAGAGGGCACTCAATTAATGTTTAGTTAGTAAAGCATTCACCAACAAGCACCTCTTCTAAAAGTTATGTATACCTTGTTATGTGAGGCATTTGTGCTTTCTATCACACTTATTATTATACATATTTAAGTATCTACAATATGCTTTCTATCATGCCAATTATATATATATATGTAAGTATCTACAGTAACATTAAAATACTTTAGAATTAATATCTTAATAACTGTGATATTCCTGTAGAGTTAAAGAATACGTACATTTTTGCCACCAAATAGACTAGAAAATGAAATGCATGATTTGTAAGTAATATTTGAAGACTATATAAGGACAAATACAAATAAGTGGCTTAAATCTTCCCATTAAAATAAAGAGATCTCCTACAAACACTTTTTTTTTATCATTTACTCTAGAAAACTTGTGAGTTTTTTCTCTACTCTCTGAAATATATAAAAATCATTTTTAAAACTAAATGAACACTTCAGGAATGTTTTCTCAAGAAGCTGGGGGCCAACACTTTGAAATGTGACTATCAAGGAAGGTAACTCCCCATCTGCTAGGTTTCTGAGAGGGAGGATCCTAACTTTAGCTGGTGTCTGGCTACAAATTGCACACCTGCCTCTAGTTATAAATACACAAAAACTCATTTTTTTCTTTTAAAAGCAATCAACAAACACTGGTGGCTGCCAAACTACCAAGTAAATTTAGGATGAACTGTGTGTGATAAATGGTGCTGTCAAGTCTATTTACTTGAGAACTAGTTGTTATCTTCACAAATTATATGCAATGTATTGTATCTCTTGTTTTATAAAAGAGAGATTTCCTTCTTCTTTGCAATCTCTTTAGCAGAATGTCTATCATATGAATCATATTCCAGTTTAAAGCTTACTTCACAAAAACACTGTTTTCTTTCTCTTCCAGTTTCATGGAGAAGTTTTCAGAAGGGGTGAGAGATTTTGTTTTTAAATATATTTTAAACTACCACTCTTCAAATTTTTAACAATTTTTAATGTCACTAGTAAATATATGTCTATTTTTCTAAAGCAAATAGTAAATAAAATATTTGTGTGCTTAACGTAGTCTGAGGGAGAAGCACTGAACATTTACCATACTTGAAATTATAAAATTTGCATGTAAGTGTTTGGTTTAGGAGGAAAACAAGTACTTGAATGAGGTATCACCTTACTAGGTAACCCTAACCACTGTGCCTCCACTCTTCTCTACATGGAAGATCTCCCCTCTGTGTCTCCTCTTTCCCTCTACTCACCCTTCTACACTATACATTCTTACTCCGTTCCTTTTTATACTCTCTCTCATCATCTTTCTTTAACGTCACGTAGTTTCAGAACTGGTCCTTAACATGTTACTATTTTAATTTCATGGTAAAGCAGAAGGAAGCAAGCCAATATTCAGTCGTGGAAAAGTATGGACTTTGGAGTAAGCCCATCTGGGATCCCTCACTTGCAGTCAGAATGGCACTGGACCTCTCTTACACTCAGGCAAGGAGGATTCCTACTCTGATCTATGCAAGTCTGTCTCTGGCTTTCCTTGTGTCACGACACTCTTCAGAGAACAGGGAATACAAGCCAAGTGTCAAAGGGCCACTCTTACCCAGAGCCTGTGCCATCTACTCCCCTTTTCTGAATTTATTCCAAGACTGCAGGGCTGCAGCCTAGGCCTACTCCCTAGACTTACAATGGCATCTTTCTCAAGATTTTCTAAAAAAAAAAAGTGGAAGGGTGTCTTTAAACTTTAAACTCTCAGTATCCTCAACTTGTCGTTCTCTCAACTTGTCTTCAGTCTCTCCTGGAACGCCAAAGCCAATGAAGCGACAGCCGAAGGGCTGGGTGCTGCTGTTCTTGATGAGATTCACATCACCCCTCCCCTCACCCCATCCCACCGAGGGAAATGAGGATGCATCTCTCATGGAAGAAGAAGTGGATTAAAATGTTCTATCTGTTGCTCCCTGTATGGTGTCCCCATGGCTCCCGCAGCAGCCTTGAGTGGCTCTGTCCCACCTGGCTCCTTTGGCTGATATCTAGTGGTATTTTTTCTCCTCGTCTAAGGAAGGAAACAAGGGCCTCATTCCCTCCCTAATTTAACAAGGTTGAATGTTGAGTGTCATGTGTTTTTTTGTACATTTCGTTCTGAAATTAAAGTACGTGAAATAAGGAAGTGCCATTTTATACCAAAAAAGCCACCTATAGTGAATGACAAAAGATTTTGTTTGAAAACACCATTGCTAGCACAGAATATAAAGGTAGTCTGATTATGACACTATGAAAAGTCACATTTTATTTTGTGCTAAGTTCCATTTTCCTGGCAGAACTTGGAACAATATACAGCACTGGTTGACTTAATCACCTTATCCATATGTTTTTGAGGTCCTGCTCTGATCCATGCAAGTCTTACTCCGGTCTTTCTTGGATCATGAAGCTCCTCATAGAGAAAAGACTACAGGCTGAGAATCCAGGGCCCATGCCTACCCAGAATCTGTACTCTCATAGGTCTGAGGGTTGACCCAGGATGGCCAATGTGCTGAAATAGATGACCCAAGATAGGTAAACTGTTTTATTCCTCCAAGTGTGGCACAGAGACAGAAGGAACAGGGGTCTAAGGACTTGGCTAAGGCACCGCCCACCCTGTTTTTGTATTGAATTCCAATGAATCTGAAAATTCTGCATTGGAACCTGCCTTACAGGTTGTCACAAATGTATTTTTGTAAAGGGAGAAGAAAAAACATATTTTATGTATTCATTGTAGTTGCAAAAAGCTTTTCATTATGTATACATCTACATTTATACCCTGACCGTGACTGTGTCTATGGCTCTGCTTGAATAAGCAAATGAACATGTCTAAAACAAAATTTCTTTGAGCAAAGTGTTCTTAACTATTAAACTAACTACTTAACAACTGAGGCTAAAACAGTATCAACTTCACAGAAAGACAGAAAATTTTGTGACTCCTAAAGATATTTCAACCTCTTCCCCATAACTACTGCTGCTTCTATCTTTTCACCACAGGAACATAAATATTAATTTTAATATAAAACATTGAAGTTATTTTCCTCTGTGAACCTCCTTCTTTCACATTTTTGTACAGAGACAAACTATAGAGATTTCAGGGACCAGACCCTCCCAGAAAGTTTGAATAGGTCCTGTTTGAAGAAGTTTGAAAAATGTCAAACCAGAGAAGATATGCCTCCACTAAAAAAAAGTTTAAATTCCACCCAAAAGAAATTTCAGGCCATAAACTGTGTAGAGACTCTAAATAAAAATATTCAGAAAACTGAAAGTGTAATTTAAACAGATAATCCTGGTGTAGGAAATGAATGGTTAGAAACAGAAGCATGAGTGGAGAGACCCTGCTCTACATCTGTGTCTGGAAAGCATTTTAATGTTTAATTTTTACAGTGAAAGCATGAAAATGAGTGGTCATAATAATAATAGCAACAAATATGAAGAACGCCTGAGAAACTAAAACATCCCCAGAGAAACAATTAATTCAGTGTAAAATTGTTTGCCAAAATTATCTAAAGACAGAATTCATCACTCTCATTGGCCCTAGAATTAATGCCTTTAGAATTTTCACTATTTCTATTAAGGGTATGCCCTCAAATAAAACAAAGATCATTAAATTACCCCCCAATTTTTTTAAGTCACTTGCTTCATGGGAAGTACTTTTTCTGTTAACAGTACCTGCTGGGGTGTCTTCCAACTTTGAACTCTCAGTATCCCGACGTTCTCTTGCCCTGTCTTCAGTCTCCCCTAAAGTACCAAATCCAATGTCAAAGAGTAGCTTGTTACCATCTGAGTCACTGGAAGATGAGCTACCATAGAAAAAGCCACCTACAGCAAATAAAAAAAGATTGTGTTTGAAAACAGCATTGCTAGCACAGCATATAAAGGTGGTCCAATTATGCCACTATAAAAAGCCACATTTTATATTATGTAAGTTCCATTGTTCTGGCAGCCCTGGGAACAATATATGGCACTGGTTGACTTAATTACCATATCCATATCTACTTCAGGTTCCTACTCTGATCTATGCAAGTCTTATTCTGGCCTTGCTTGAGTCATGGTACTCCTTAGAGCAAAGACTACAGGCCGAGAGGCAAGGGGTCAAGCCTACCCAGAACCTGCACCATCCCCTTTCCCATTTCTTACCTTTTTTTTTGGCCTCAAATGGCTCTTTTTAATGAACATCACTCCTTTTATGGCTGAATAGTATTCCATTTTGTATATATACCACAATTTCTTTATCCATTTGTCTGTTGATAGACACTTAGGTTGATACCATTGTACTATTATAAATAGTGCGGCAGTAAACATGGGAGCGCAGGTACCCTTTTGATATACTGCTTGCCTTTCCTTTGGATAAATACCCAGTGGTGGGATTGCTACATATATTCTAGTTCTATTTTTAGTTCTTTGAGAAACCTTCACAATGTTTTCCATAATGGCTCTACTAATTTACATTTCTACATTCTTTTCACTGCATCCTTGCCAGCATTTGTTATTTTTTATAATAGTCATTAAAACTAGAGTGAAATGATATCTCATTATGGTTTTGGTTTCCATTTCCAAATAGATAGTGATGTTGAGAATACCTAAGAAGAAACCACAGTAGAAATGTCTTAGAACATTGGTCAAGGTAAAGATTTCATAGCTAAGACTCCAGAAATATAGGCAACAAAAACAAATGGAGCTATATTTTACTAGAAAGCTTCTACACAGCAAAGGAAACAATAAACAAAGTGAAGAGCTAACACACAGAATGGGAGAAAATATTTGCAAACTATTCATCTGACTTGTAATTAATATGCAGAATACATAAGAGATTCAAAGAACTCAACAATAAAAGAGCAAATAACTAGATTAAAAAGTGAGTAAAGGACCTAGATAGACATTTCTTAAGAAAAGACATACAAATGGCTCTTTTCCATTTCTAGACCATATTCTAAGTCTTCATGGCAGCAGACCAAGTCTGCTGCTTGGTCATGCATGGGCATCTTCCCTAAAACCCTCTTTCAAAGTTGAGACCACACCGCAAAGATGAACCTCAAAGTCAGATGGAAGGTCAGGGGTGGCCAGTGTGCCGAAGTAGATGGACTAAGATAGGTAAGCTGGGGTATCCCTCCATGTGTGGGACTAAGCCAGGAATGGAAGGAGCAGAAGCGAAGGGACCTTGTCCAGGGCAGTTAACCCTGTTTTTGCAATGAATCTGTAAAGTCTGCATTTAATATGATTTTCAGGTTGTCATGGCATATTTTTGTCAAGATAAGACTAAAAATAAAAATGTAATTTTGCTTATTTTTGTTTTTGAGTTAGAGTCTCACTCTGTTACCCAGGCTGGAATGCAATGGCACGCTGAAGGCCACCCCAGCGTCAACCTGCTGGGCTCAGGTGATCCTTCTACCTCAGCCTTCCAAGTAGCCAGAACTACAGGCATGCACTACCATACCCAGCTAATTTTTTATTTATTGTAGAGACGAGGTCTCGCCGAGTTGCCCTGGCCGGTCTCGAACCCGTGGGCTCAAGCAATCCACTCACCTCGGCCTCCCAAAGTTCTGGGATTACAGGCTGAGTCACTGAGTCCAGCCTTGATTTTTTTAAGAGACAGGGTCTTCCTCTTTCACCCAGGCTAGAGTGCAGTGGTCTAATCATAGCTCACCACAATCTCGAACTCCTGTGTTCAAATCATCCTCCTGCCTCAACTTTCCAAGTAACTAGGACCACACGTACACACAATCATGCCCAACTAATTTTTTATATATTTTTGTTTTGTAGAAATGGGGTCTCACTGTGTTGCCCAGGCTGGTCTGGAACTCCTGGTTTCAAGCAAGTCTCCTGCCTTAGATTCTCAAAGCATTGGGATTACAGATGTCCAGTCTGTTTTGTTCCTTTTATTTATAACTTTTCATTATGTATACATCTGCATTTATGCTCTTGACACTGACTGTGCCCTTGATCTGTCCTTGGATAAACAATTGAAGTTTCGTAAAACAAAGTTTCTTTATCTATTATGAGGGGCACCCCCCCAAAAAAAGGAATTATTTTTTAAAGGGAGGGCCCCTTGTAGCACAGGTTTCCTAGGTAAGTATTCTAGGAACCCATTGGCATCAGTGTACCAGCTAGGATTGTAAGAGGCTGCATTCTGTTTCAGTGATTTTTTTTTTTTAGGTTCTTTCAACGCATTTGCCCATTTCATGATGGGTGATTTACATGAAAAACCTGCCCCCACCACACTGAGTGTTCAGCAGTTTTTGTCCAAAAACGGCATGACCAACCCTTCACCCCTTGCATTCACCGGATCTCTCCCCTAACGACTTTTTTGTTTGTTTCCTTGGATGAAAAAAGTCCCCAAAGGGAATCTTTCTGCCAATGTGGAAAAGATGAAACAAAAAAAGGCAGAAAGAACAAAAGGCATCAAAATTGACAAGTTCAAAAACTGTTTTGAGCAGTGGAAAAAGTGTCTCAATAGGTGTATTACATCAATCAGAGTACTTTGAAGGTGACTAAAGAAGTTTAAAAATGTAATAAATACACAATTTTTAAATACATAAATTCTATTTTGGGGGGATACCCCCTTGTAAACCAGGACTACATAGTGAGGATATCAAATTCAGGGAAACAGAAAACTTTGTGTTCTTTCGAGGATATTTCAGCCACTCCCCTTCACCCGCTTCTGCTTCTGCCTTTTCGCCACAGGAAAACAAATATTCATTTTTAATGTAAATATTAATGTTATTTTCTTCTCTGGATCTCCTTCTTTCCTATTTTGTAGAGGTACAAACTATAGAAATTTCAGTGACCAGGCACTTACAATAAAAGTTTGAATAGGCCAAAGGGGAGAAGTGTGTTAAACCAGAGAAGACAAGCCACTCCTAAACAATTTTTTTTTCACTAAAAGATGCAGTTGCTGGTCATGAACCGTATAGAAATGCTGCTTTATAATATCATTCAGAAAATTGAATGTGTAATATATAGAGAGAATCTTAGCATAGAAAATAAATTGTGGTTGGATATAGAAACATGAATGGAAAGACCCTATACCACATGTGTGTTTGAGAAGTATTTTACTGTTTATTTTTTATATTGAAACATAGCATAAAATGAGGGGTTATTGCAATAATAGTATCAAGTATAAGATAGTATGAGAAAATGAAAAATTACCAGGGAAACAATGTAAACGTCTTTGCCAAAAATCACTCTCATTGGCTCTAGATAATTCTAGACCTTTAGAGTCTCCATTGTTTTTATGAAGGTTATGTCTTCAAATAAAACAAAGGTTATCAGTTTATCCCAAATGTTAAAGAAAAAAAATCACTTCATGGGAAGTATTTTTTCAGGAATGGTATCTGCTGGGGTGTCTTCTAACTTTGAATTCTTAATATCCTGATGTTCTCTCAGTCTTGTCTTCAGCCTTTCCTGGAGCACCAAAGCCAAAAAGTGACTTTTTTCCATCTGAATCACCAGACAATGCTGTTTTATTTGAAAAACAGCATTGCTATCACAGACTATGAAGGTAGTCTGATTGATACTATGAAAAGTCATATTTATTTTGTGTAATTCTCATTCTGTCAGTCCTTGGAACAACATACAGCACTGATTGACTTAATTACCTTATCCATATCTTTTTTTTGTCATGGTTCTAAGACCTCAAGAAAAAGAGAACAATAGAGTTGTGAAGATTTAATAACTGATGTGTACGAGAAACTCTTTTTCTACTGAGCAGGGCAGAACTCCCCTGTCTGCTTCCTCCTTCATTCCTAAACCCCAAATGCCAGTGTCCCACTTCTTCACATTGCTGTTGTCTCCCCAAACTCCAGGTTGAAATTTGATCCCTGTTTTGAAGTTGGGGCCTAATAGGAGGTGTTTGGGTCTTTGGGATAAGTCTCTCCTAAATAGCTTGGTATTGTCTTCATGGTAATACATGAGTTCTCACTCCATTAGTTCTCACAAAGCTGTTGTCAAAAGAGTCTGGAACCTCCCCCATCTTTCTCTTTCTACTTCTCTTCGTTTGTGGTCTCTGTACATGCTGGTTGCCCTTGGCCACCCATCATGAGTGGAAGCAGTCGGAGTCCCACACCAAAAGATGATGCTGGTGCCATGCTTCTTCTACAGACTACAGAAACATAAACTGAATAAGCCTCCTTTCCTTATAAATTATCCAACCTCAGGTACTTCTTTATAGAAAGGCAAATGGACTAAGAGACCCATAAAAATATTCTGCCATGTTGAATTCACACTATCCTCAGCTACTGTACCTTATAGTTGATAAAATGAAGATAACATACCTGATTCTTTTTCCTGTATTCCTGCAAAGAAGCAAAGAAGAAAACATTTACTCATAAATTAATTATGGCATTTACCTCCTTTGAGTCTCAGCTTAAATTTCATCTAAATGAGACACATTCTGTCAACTTAAAATTGCAATCCCATCCCTATCCTTACACTCCCAATCACATATTACTCCATTTTATTCCATAGATTGTATCAACTTTTAATATACTGTATTCATGGCTTATATTTTTCTTTATTGAGTACATCCTTCCTCTAGATTTTAAGCTTCATAAACTCAAGGTTTCTTCCTATTTTATTTGCTTACATATTCCAGAAGTATAGAACAGTGCCTAAACCACAGAGAGTACTCAATTCATATTTATTTGATAAATACATTCTCCAACAAAGACCACTTCTTAAGGTAATATATACTGTCTTACATAAAGCATATGTGCTTTCCATCACACCATTTATATTTTTTGAAATCTCTACAATAAAATTAAAATGTTTTAGAACAAATAAAGTCATAACTATGACATTCCTGTAAAGCTGTGGAAAACATATATTTTGATCACTGAATAGACAAGAGAAGGAAGTACATGATTTGTACATAAAAACTGAAGCATATGTAACAGCAAATACAAATAAAATAAGTGGCTTAATTTTCCCTGTTAAAAATAAGAAAAAATAGACGGGCATGGTGGCCCATGCCTATAATCCCAGCACTTTGGGAGGCCAAGGTGAGAGGATTGCCTGAGTCTATTGGTTCAGGACTAGCCTTGGCAACTTGGTGAGACCTCATCTCTACAATAAATTTTTTTTAAAAATTAGCCGGGCGTAGTGACACATGCCTATAGTTCCAGCTACTTGGAAGACTGAGGCAGAAGGATCTCCTGAGCCCAGCAGATTGAGGCTTTGGTAGTCGTGAGCATGCCACTACACTCCAGCCTGGGTGACAGACTGAGACTCCAACTCAAAAAAAAAAAAAGGGACTTCTTTTCCAATATACACACCTTAGAAAACATGTGAGTTCTTTCTCTACCTCTCTAAAACAGATATTTAATAAATAGATATTTAATATATTAAAAACTAAATAAGCACTCTCGGAATGTTTCCTCAAGGGCCTGGGGCCATCACTCTGACACATAATCACAGAAGAAGACAGCTCCTTCCTCTCCTTGTTTCTGGAAAGGAGCCTAACTCCAGCTAGTGCCTGGCTGCAAATGCAAACCTGTCTCCAGTCATAAATATACAAGAAATTTTTTTCTCTTTTAAAGACAGTCGACAAACACAGGTGGCTACCCCAACTAAAAAGTGGTTTTAAGATAAGCTATGTAGCAAACGGTGCTATCAAGTCCACTTGAGAACTAGATGCTGTTTAACTTGAGAATGTATATGTAATAGACTATATCCACTTGACCGTATAAAAGAATAAGGTTTTCTTGTCTGTGCAATCTCATTAGCTTGTGATGTGCAGCACATTTCAGTTTAATGTTTATTCCATCATTTTTTTTTTCTTTCCTACTTCTATAAAGAGGTTTTCTGGGATGGCAGATGATTTTGTATTTCATTATGTTTCTGCAACAACTACTCTTGCAATTCTTAGCCAATGTTCATATTTCTAGCAAATATATTTCTATTGTCCTTAAGAAAATAGTATACAAAAATAAAATATTCATGTAATTTTGAGACTAGTCAAAATAATAGTGTATATGTAGTTTGAGGGAGAGGCACTCAACATTTAAGAGATTATAAAATTATAAATTTGCACATAGATGTTTAGTTTAAGAGGAAAGTAAGTGCTTAAATGAAGTATAGCTCATTTATGGTATTGCCTTACTAGGTAACCCTTACCACTGTGCCTCCACTCTTCTCCACATGGAAGCTCTCCCCTCTGTGTCTCCTCTTTCCCTCTACTCACTCCTCTTCACTATACATTCTTCCTCCTTTCCTCTTTATTCTCTCTCTTATCATCTTTCTTCAGTGCTGCATAGTTTCAGAATTGGTCCTTAATATGTTAATATCTAAGTTTCATGGCAAAGGAAGCAAAAATACATTTTCATAGAAGGAAGGAAAGCAGTATTTTCAAAGAAGGAAGCAAATGTATTTTCATAGAAGGAAGCAAAGCAGTATTCAATGATGGAAAAGTATGGACTTTTGAGTAAACCCATCTGAGCTCTCCCACTTGCAATCAGAATGATATTGGACAGTGCCTCTCTTGCCCCTTTCAGACAAGAGAGGTTCCTATTTTGATCTATGCAAGTCTCACTCTGGCTTTCCTTGTGTCATGGTGCTCAACAGAGAGGCCAGAGATCAACAGGCCATGCCTACCCGGAGACTGTGCCATCTCCCTGCTTTCTGAACCATATTCTAAGTAAGTCCTCAGGACGGCAACCCAGGCCTGCTATCTGAGCCTACATGAGTGTCTTTGTCAAGGCTTTCTTCCTCAGGTGAGACTACACTGCCAAAGATAAACCTCTAGGTCTGAGGGATTGCCAGGGGCTACCCAGTGTACTGAAGGAGATGGACTGAGATAGGTAAGCTGGGGTATCCCTCCAAGTGTGACACAAAAGCAGAGACAAGAGCAGAGGTCTAAGGACCTTGGCAAGGGCAAGGTCAACTCTGTTCTTGCATTGAATTCCAATGAATCTGAAAATTCTGCATTGGAGCCAGGTCTTCCACATTGTATTCATTCATTCATTCATTCACTCATTCATTCATCATTCATGTACTTCCATGAATGGTTTTTTTTTTATGGTATTGTGGGGTACAGTTAGGGGTTAGGCATACCAAAATGCTTCGTTCAGGCACCCTTGATGATAAGAGGTGTCTCCCCATCCCCAGACAGATATTTACCACCATTAATCCCATCGCCCTCACCCTCCC